>PVKN010008570.1:0-24951 GCA_004027915.1 Capromys pilorides | reverse complement strand
TTGAGTACCTCTCATCTTCTTCTTCTAAGTGTGTACCATTCCTAATGTCTTATCAACTACTGTTATATTCTCTTTAAAATAAAATAAAAATTATATAAAGTAAAAAGTTCAAGGAAAAAATTATTAAGGTTTATTGAAAGCAAATGTTAATGTTCAATTATTTGTCCAATCTTACAAACCTATATCTCTTAATCTGTGCAACATAGTTGACAATAGAAGTACATAGTAGCCATTGTTAATTTGATAATCTTGTTTTGAAAATATGTACCACATATATTGTTGTATGTTTCTCTGTTTCTGTCTTTGTTTTTGCTTTTGTTCTTGTTTTTACTCTTTATAATAAAATAAAATATTCTTTTTATGTATTTAGTACAGGGTCTACAGGGTCTCACTATATAGATCAGACTCATAGTGATCCTCCTGTTTTCAGCCACCCACACGCTGAGATTACAGGTGTGTGCCACTGTGCTCAGTCTCAATTGCCCTCTCAGCTTGCCCTTGGGGCAAGAGATGGCATGGCAGGCTGGGGATCCCCGTTCGCTGCGTCTGCTTAAGTAGTTGCTTTAGTCTGCTGAGCTATCTGACCAGCCCTAAATAAAATTAAATTTGACAAATATACTGAGCTGCCTAGGCCTCTTATACTTTTCTGAGATGGCATCACTTAATTGCTAGATTCCCCAGGCTGTGGTCGAACATGATAACCTCCTGCTTCAGCCTTCATGGTAGCTGGGGCTGCAAAAATATGCCACTATGCCTGGCTTGTTTGGTTTCTCTCTATTTTTAAATGTTTTCTTTAGTAAACAATTCTGAGAAGAAAAAATAATATTTTTTATTAAATTAAAGAAGCCTCTCTCCATGCCCCATTTGATAATGAATGCATGGTAGACTTCTATCAATTGCTTTTACTCTTCTATTTTTTGATCTTATTTTTTTCTTGTTTAGCTTGTTCATATGATATATTAACACATTTTAAAATGTTTAACCAGTCTTGTACACTTAAAATAAATCCTACTTGATCATGGTGTATAATTAAAAATTCAGCCAAATTGGGAGAGTGGCTGGTCCAACTCCTCCTCCAACATGCAGCCTCACTTGAACTTACAGGAGGGGTCAAATAAAAGACAGGAAACCAACCATGTTGATTCAGCTGGGCTTTGGGTTACCAGCAGCCCAGGAAATGTGTAAAGTTTGGTTCTGTCACAATAGGCACCACGGCTGGGGGTGGACATTTCCCACTTGGTAGGAGGAAACTGAAAAACTAGCTTAGCTTTAAAAATGCTAATCTTTCCAGCTCCGTTTCAACCTGTGTTTCACTAGCACTAGTCAGTCCTGTGTCTGTAGCTGACATCACCCTACAATTTCTGAGTCTGGGAGTCACACTAGATTCAATCAAAGGGAGCCCCGTGACCTTTGGGGCTTGGCTCTCTCACTAGGACCCACCCAAAAAGAACAGAGAGGTCACTCCACATGCCTGTTTCATCTTTGTCATCTTTACTGCTCCAGCCAAGGAGAAACTGAGATAGTTGGAGAAGGGGGCATCCAAACAGTTGTCACCAACCAACTGAATGGAGAGTGCTTCCTCAGGATGAAGTTGCTGCCTTGAGAAGAAATCCAGGCACCGACTCAACTGGGAGGGAAGGCTGCCCAGCGTGTGAGTGCTCAGCCCTCTACCGTCTGTGGAGATGCTTCAAGAAGATTCTTTGCCCCAGCTGTCTGGAGCCCCTGTTGAGGTGTCCAGCGGGAAAGTGTGCAGTGCCCCATTGGCCCTTGTTCTTATATTTTCTAAATCCACACTGCCACAAGCATCAGGTTGTTTATTCAGAGGGAAGTGAAGGCAAGGGCTTCTTGGAGATTGATTTCATTAGGAGAACAAAGAGGAGAGGGAGGAGGAAGAGGAGAATCAAGACACAGGGACAATGACGTTCAATTCTTTTCTACTTTCAAGTTAGACCTATCAGAGTTGGCAATGAAAATGTCACCTTACTAAATTCCAATACATAAATGCTCCATTTTAGGTGAAAGTCAGAAGATACTTATTGATTGCTCTTCATAAAGATAAGATTGTCTGTTGTTCATTTTCCACATCAATTGTTCTTAAAATGGGGAAATCTTCTTAGACCTCCACTCTAGTCTCTTCCAGTCATTTTCTTTTCTGAGACAGTATCTCACTGGGTAGACTAAAACTCACTGTGTAGCCCAGGCTGGTCTGAAACTTGAGGTGGTCTTCTCACCTCAGCCTCCCAGGTGCTAGTATTGCAGGTGTGTGCCACCAGTTGTCCCAGTCATTTTGAATTCTATGTTTAGGAAGATCACCTGTCCTCTGTGATAAACTCTTCTTTTGTTCAACTGGCTTCACACCGTTTAACCTCAAGGCAGCTGTACTGACCACTACTCAGCCCAAATATTCAATCTTTTACTTGAATATTAGCATAAAGAAGGTGTATTCCTTAGGTGTTAGAGATAGGACCTACTCTCACACTACTACAGTCAGAGACCTTAAGGTGGAAAGGGGCTACTATGATGTTGTGGTTGAAAGATGCTGCATATGAGAGAGGTAGGAGATAGGAGGAGCCTTGTTTGTAATTCATGCAGTGTGGACTTTCCATTATGTTATTTCTTACAGAATCTGTTCTTTGCTTAGGCCCCAAGATCTACGCATGGTTGCTAAGTAACAGCTTTCCTGTCTGAGCCCTTAAAGGTTAATATTTGCCATCTGTCATAGAGGTTGCTGTGCTGGAGGCTACCTGTTACCCGGATACCACTGGGGTCTGATTTCAGCTGGCTGAGGTCTATTTTGGTCTGATTCTTTCAGCCTAACCCCTAAGTAACACTAAATTCTCACCATCTGTGAATTTTGTGAAGCAGTTTAGCAAGGTGATTCTAGTTAGGACGGGGACTTGATTACATCTTTGGGGACTGTTGTGGGTTGCTAATTGGTCTTCAACTTATTACACCTAGCTGAACTGAACCAGCAAGGTGATAGGTGTGGTATGCCCACCAGAGGATTATTGCCAGAAGCATAAGAAGCAGAACTGCAGAAGCTATTGAGAGGCTGTTAGAGAAGCTGTTTGGAGAAACTGTTGGTTCTCTTGGGCTATTCTTCTGGGTGATCTTTTCATGCTGGCTTTCCTCATGAACTTGGCTGTTCTCATCAGAGGACTTTGGGACCTCGTTGTTGCTGAGAATGGCTATGGTCCATTTTGAGGGTGCTCCAGTCCTCATCTTGAGCATTGTTTCTTGGCTCCAGAGGGGAAGATGGAGCACTGCTCAGCCTCCTAGAAAAACATGTTGCATTGGCTTTCCTGATGAGAACTCAGCTTTCCTCATCACCACAGGAGCTTCAGAACTCACTGTTGCTGAGAATGGCTGTGGTACTTTTGTGGGGAGCTCTGGTTCTTACCTTGAGGTTCATTTCCTGGCTGCAGTTCGGATCCCTCAGCCTGCTAGCACAGATCCTTCATCCTGCTGGTATAGAACTTCTAGCTTCCACCACTGACCTTTGGGCCTTCGCAGGGCAGATCCGTGAAGTGGGCCTGCGTGAGACATTGTCATGGGTTCTAGAACTATGGGCTTTAGGTCATTAGTTGGATTCACGCAGAATATTAGGATCCAGGTCCTCCCCTGGGTTCTTTGGTCTTTAGTATGTGGACAGATTTCCTGCACTCTTTGGATATGGTTCTTTGAATGATTCATTATAAAATAATTTTATGAAATATGTCCAGTATTGTATTGCTCCTCTTGCAAAAACCCCAAACCATGACAGGAACCCTCTAAAGGCAAATACTGAGAGCAGATAGTTAGGGCTAAGTGTTTAAAGTGGTCCACAGATTTATGCTTGAGGCAGACTTTTCCCCTTTTTGTTGAGGAAACTGTTCCCTTTAGGCATGCCAATATAAAGTGAGAGGTGCTGCTGTTGTAGAGGAAGGCCTTGGAAACTGGATCTCACTAGGGGAACTCTGTATTGTTCCCGTCCAATTGATTGCATGTCATTTGTCATTTGCATCTTCCTGCTAGGCTCTTTCTATGCAGACAGCTGCTTTTTCTTTCAGTATGTTTACTCATAAGTTGTTTTGTCTGGGAGGACTTTTGTGTGCTGTTGTTTTAGGAGCCATTCAGAACCTGAAGTGGACCCTCTGAGAGCTGAAGAAAGGCCCTGAGATGAATTCTGTTTCCACCCCTTGGTGGTAGTTCTTTGCCTTTTACTCATACTGACCTTGGGAAGTATCTGATTAAACCATTTTCTTCCGATGACTGTTGGGGCCCATGTTTTTAGGGAGTGGCCTCATTGTATTCAATGAGAGAGAGAATTCAATCTTAGAACAGAAAATAAGGGTTGGGGAAGATATTTGGAATTTCAGTGATGGAAAATGTCCCTCCCTGCTAATGCTCAGCTGGGTAAATAGTTGTCTATGTTCCTCTCTGTCACCTGCTCCCTGAAAGAGAGGTGACCAACTGCTTTGCTTCTCACTGTATCCTCATACCTCACCTAGTGCCTGATGTGGCAAAATAAAATATGTGTTTGTTGACTGAACAATAAGTATTAAGAAAATATCTCCAGGCCTGGTGTTGAATCCCTATAGATCCCAACGCTCAGGAGGCAGGGGCAGGAGGATTGCCATGAGTTCAAGGTTAGTCTGGGCTACACAGTGAGATCCTGTCTCAAGTAAAAGATAAAACATTCAAAACCCAAAAAATAAACACTAAAAATGTTGAGCAGGGTACGGTGAGAGAATATAGCACTGTCTGTGTAATTACTCCTTAAATTGCAAGACTACTTCCTTCCTTTCATTATGTTAAAGATGTGGTTTTAAAGGAAGAACAGAAAGATATGGCTCAACAATTCACTCAGTGAATGATATTGTATATATCCAAAATGTACCAATAAAATCAATTAAAAAATGAAAAAAAAATCACTCAGCCTTTAACGAATGGGCTTTTGAGTCCTGATCAGAGTGTGTTCTCTGTGGTGGCTGGGTGGAAAGGCTTTGGCTCTACTTCCCAGTGTAAAGGGACAAGCTTTGAAAAGCAGCTCTCGAAAGTCATTGAAACATGAATGAAAGCCACTTCCATCATCAAATCATGTCCTTCCCTTCTTTGTGACAAAGAATTTTGCGTGGAGCTCTGCATCCTGTAGCAAAAGCCTACACAGGGGTCCATTGTTCCTACCCTAGTCTGCTTCCTTCCAGGCCGGAGGAGGACTGGCCCCCTGCAGAAGTGACTTTGACAGTGCTTGTTCTTGCCGGAAGTCCTCCAGGGCTGGCTGGGGCTGGTCTTTCAGTCTTCCAGGGTTGTTCTTTTGAACAGAAGGAGCAAGCCCTGGCTAAATATTGCAGCTCATTCAAAGCCCAGAGTTGAGAGTCCATTTCTGAGTTTTCAGGCTGTGGTGAAGCCCCTTGCCCTGCTGAGCTGGGCCTTGGCTCAGGGTGGAGGCTGGGCCGCCTAGGCCTGAGGAGCCTTCGCACATCCTGCTGTGACACAGCTGTTTCCAGTGGCCCGCTCTGCTCCCACCCACGCAAGCTGCAAATAGCAGCCATGTCCCTCCCCATACATTCTGTCCTTTCAAAGGCACAGTTTGCTTGCTTCTGCCTTTCTGTCACTTTCCTTTGCCTTGCTGGAAAATGAAGATCGGGGAAGTCTGCATAGCTGTTTACTGGTTTCTTTCCAACCCCTTCAAGCAGGCCTGGGGAAGCAGTGAAATATGTAAATACAATAGAGGTAGCCAGTAGCTCTGTAGCTGTAGTCCTTGCTTTGTGGAAAGTGTCCTCTGGCAGAAAGGAGGTCGCGTTGGTTGTTTCCTGTCTGTAACAGACTGGCCCAGGGCTTCTTCCCTGAATTTAGGGAAAAACAGCTCTTTGCCACATAGACAGGTTCTTCCTCTGAACTTGACTTTGCAGAACTTTTTCTTTGACTGTTTTTTTTTTTTTCTAATTCTTAGTTGTTTTTAACTGAGATCAAATTTACAGAACACAAAATTAAACACCTTTCAGCACCCTTATTTTTTAGTTTAAAAAATTTTTCATGAGACAGAGTCCTGCAGAGTTGCTAAGTTGCCCAGTGCTACAATTTGTGTCTAGTTGCCCCCCTAAAGCCTCATGTAGTCATGGGGTGGGGACTTCTAGAGTTTGTGATTAATTCATGATCCACTGGGATTATGGGTGCTATGCCCAGCCTGAGGTGGATAGCTTGAATGTAACAAGAGAGACAGAGAGGCAGACTTTCTCTGTTGCCATTATTGCTGCTACTTCTCCATTTTGCTTTTGCACTTTGCCGCTGCCATGAACTGCTGCCCTCTGCCATGTGCTACTCTGCCTTGGAGCTAGCAAAGCATGGACTGAAACTTCCAGTAACTGTAAGCTAAATAAGCCTTTCCTTCCCTCATTTTGAGTGTCGGATATTTGTCCTGGGTTACGCTCAAAACTTGCAATCCTCCTGCCTTAGCCTCTTAGTGTGCTAGGATTATAGGTGTGCACCATCATACTCAGCAAGTTAACCATTTTAAAGGAGTATTTCGCACTTTGACAATGTCCTGAAACCACTAACTCTATCTAGTTCCAAATATTTTCATCATTCCAAAGAAATCACTGTACCCATTAAACAAGTTCCTATTCCTTCCTGTCAGCAATGAACATTTTCTTACTGTCTCTGTGACTTTACCTCTTCTGGATATTTCATATAAATGGAATTATAATATGTGATATTTTGTTTCTGAATCTTCTGCACATAATGCTTTCTAGGTCTATCCATGTTGGAGTGGTAGTCAATACTTCCTTTCCTGTTCATGGCTTAATATCTCATTGTACATATAAACTATGTTATGTTTGTCAATTCATGTATGAATATCCATTTAGGCTATTTTTGCATTTTGCACTTTGTAAGTGGTGCTGTTGTAAACACCTGTGAGCAAGTCTGTTAGGGTTTTCGTTTCCCTTTGTCTTGTGTATGCATCTAGCTAGGGTTGGACTTGCTTGTCAAGAGGAAATTCTATGAGACACTGTCAAACTGTTTCCTGTAGTGGTTCCACCATTTTATATTCTGTATGTGCCAGTGTGCATGTATGTACGTGTTTGTAGTATTGAGGGCTGAATTCCAGGCCTTAACAGCAAGCTAAATACCTAGCACCTGCCTCTCACTCCCTTTTGAGATAATTTCACTAAACTACTCAGGCTGAACCCAAACTTTTGATCCTCCTGCCTCAGCCTCCTGAGTGGTGGGATTATAGACATGTGCCATCACACATGGTTTATAGGACTCCTGTTCAAATGAGCAGTAGGTCAGGTCGCTTAGTAAGCTATGCCCTCCTTCATCCCCATCCTCTGCTCTGATGTCCTCTTGTCATCTGGCCTGCCCCAGGCCTCCGCAAGGTTCACAGAAGACACCACTATTTCTGGTCATGGCTTTTAACCACAGCACTAACCCCATGTAGAGCCTTCAGATTCTGCTTCAGGTCACCATATGTGAGAATCCTGCCTGACACCCTCACCTCAGAAGAAAAGACAACCCACCTGGCCTTCATGTACTCTGTCCCTCTGTCCTCAAGCAGGGCCCAGTGTATGCTGGCTCCTCACCCTTCTTCTATTTTCCTCAGAAAACTTTGCATGTGGCTGTTTTTACATGGTACATAGACCCCTGAGCTTGTGAATATGTGTTTTTTGGAATGCACGTAGAGAAGCACAAACAGCAACTGAAGTCCAGTGGTTGGCTGACTGAGGAGGTATACTACATCTCTGACACATGGTGCACACAACCTTCATCACCCCAGAGAGCACAGGAGGGCATGGGAGTGTAGCAGCTTCTGTTTCATGGAGACATTGAGGGTTAGGGCAAGCACAGGGTCCTGAGTTCAATCCCTGGTACCACCAAAAAGAAAAAAAACAAAAGCAAAAACAAAAACATTGAGGGTTAGTGCTACAGGGCTGCTTATTCATGTTTAGCCAGACAGCCTCTGCATGCATCATGCAGCCTTTGTGAACCTACCCCATCATAAGGTCCTCCCACAGCTGTACACCACAGTGCAGGCCACTGTGTGGCATCGTGGTGGCTTTCTATGTGGAGTTCTCAGGAGACTTACGTGGACTGAGTGTCCTAGTCTTGGGATGTGTCCAACCCCTGCTCAGTCTGGCACTTAATATGCACAGTTTCTAAGATCCCAATAACTATGATTATGTCACAGGGCAGAGAATACTTAACACAAAAGCAAGGAATCTTTCACCACTTTCATTGTTACATGAAGGAATCCTGAAGAAAAGGTTTTAGGAATAGCTTTCCTACTAACTCTCTGCTGAGAAGAGTCTGGGTCATCAACATAGTTCTGGGTGACACATGGCAAAGAACTCAAGTGTGTCAGCAAGGTCATCAAGCGTACCACCCCACTGACTTAACAGGTTAAAAACTAGGGCCAGCAGCCCACGTGGCTTGCTCAGATGGACCTATATGATGGCTCACCTGAATTTTGCCAACTTGACTGGTGTGAGAGTGGCCCAGGGCACTAGTGGAGCATGCTTCTGAATGTGTCTTGGTGGGTCATGGAGATGTGATCTTGGGGGCTGTAGTGCATCTCTGGCCCCTCTTTCTAGCACTGTTCTCCTTCTCTGCTTCCTGGCTACCATGATCAAGTGGCTTTGTTCCACCCTACCCTTCTGCCATGATGCTTCTGCCTTGGAGCCAATCAATCATGCATGGAGTCCCCTGAAAACATAAGCCAGATTATGGCTCTCTTCCTTTAAAGTGTGGCTATGGTGTTATTGTGTCCCAGAATTGTGGAGGCTAACTAATATGATCTGATAGCACAGCCCAGGTCAGAAGTGACCTTAAACATTCTTACATGATGCAGTTTGAGGCTACTTGCTAGTGACCATGTATTCTTCAGGGGACAGCAGGACTAGCCCATAGGATTTCTAATACCCTATCCACCTGGTCACTGAGTTGATGAAGGGTTTTCTCCAAAAAGAGTGGTATAGTTCCTCCTTCACTTTAATTCCCTTTTGAGAATTGGGGTTGATGGTGAAGAAGGCAATGTCTTAGCTGAGTCAATGGCCTGATATAATCAACCTTCTTCACTTTTTTAGAAGTCAGCCCTCACTTTATTTAATGATTGCAACCATATTGATGTGCAAATGGCCAGAGAGTAAAGCTGTCCATGGCCTAGTTTCCCAAAGATGATCAATTGCTTTTAAAAATGATTAGCTTTGCTCACTCATACTCAAAATGTGGTGTTTGGCCCAATAGTATCAGGTCACTTGGGAAATGCAAATGCTTCAGCCTGATTCCAGACGTATTGGGTCAGAAACTCCAGTTGAGCACAGCAGTGTCTTTAGCAAGAGCCGGTTTAGTTGCTACTGTCAGTTGTTTGCTATCCTGGGAATCATATCACTAAGCTGTTAGAGGTGCTTCAACTACGAACATACACTGCAACCTGCTCCAAAGCTTCAGACAAGGGGTACAGCCCCTCTTGGACATGCTTGAAAGTCTCCTGTCCTTACCCACTAAGGTGGTTGGGAGGCAACCGGTGCCCCAAGATGGGACCCATGCTGTCAAGATGTTTATATGTCAGAGAATCCCCATGGGATCAGGCAGAGAGTAGAATCCTCCTAAAAACACATCTTTGCTTTCTCTCAACCCCACTCCCCTCATTCCTTTACAGATTTCATGCAAGCAGCCCCTGATCCGCCACTTAGCCAACAACCACCAACTTTGGCTCTTCTTCTGGAAAACCTGACTGAAGGGAATGAGTAACTGCACCTCCAAGATGTTCTTCTCATGGATGAACATGTGGGATTGAGTACTGAGAAACAATATGCTCAGTGAGTTCTCCCACCAGTTCTTCATAGTCCATTTTCCACATGGCTTTAAGATATCCATCAGCAGTGGTAACATTCCACTGAAAATCTTGATGCTTCCCTTGGCTAGACTGAAATTTAATCTTATACAGATGTTTTTTTCTAAGTGAGCGAGATCAGAGGCAGGAGAAGACAGGAGAGTGTTAGCATCCTTTTTGCTAGCTTCTATTGTTGGAATAATTTGCAGTTTGGTTTTGTTGAGTTCAGAGATACTTCATACATTCACGGTGATCGTTCAAGTGATCTATTGCATTTACTTTGGGCCACTTAGTTCCTGGAGGGACATATAAAATGTCTAAAGATATCAATCCAAGGGTTGGCTCTTCTTCCATAGGAAAGAACTAAGTCTAAGCTTGAACTCCAAAGGTGCTTATTAAGCTCTTCCTCTGGCCCTGGAAGCATGAGCAGAGGGAGCTCTCAGGAGTTTTCTGTCATGGAATGGAAATAACACCCAATGAAGGGTTTATTTCTAGGATGTTCTCTTTTGTTCCTGGGCTCCAAATTTCTTGGTTCCCACAGAATCTCAAACAAATAGCTATAAGCCTCATTATGGGCATATGGAATTTGAGCCAGGCCCCTGTGAAAATTTAACTCATGCATCCACCACAGGGGAAGCAAACTTTCATTGTCACTGTTTGGGAGAAGCCTTATGCAGACATGTACATCCCTTAAGACACAAGACAGAACTGTATTTTGTGATTATTTATTCTCCTAGGAGTCTCCTGTAAAAGCTAGCTGTCCTTGTCTGGATTTTTTAAAGCATATCTAAAAGTCTCCCATTGCAAATAACTCTACTTTCCTTTTATTTAGCCTTTGTAGAACTCTGCTGATAGTTCCTGCTCCAACGCACCATGAGGAGAAGTCAAAACTCATTTGAGGAACATATTAACGTAGATTTATTTTAAGGATGAGCCATTTCATCTCCGGCACTTCCAATTTTATTCCTGGGGGTCAACTGGAGAGCTGAGCACTTAGATCATATGGACTTAAATCCTTGGGAAAGATTGGTTTTGCTCCGAAATGCATTGATCTTTTGGGAGACTCTGACAGAGGGTTCTTTTAATAAACATTCCTATCCTAGCAACAATCACATTTATTCCGAAAGAGATAAAGATATGTCCCACGAGAAGCCCCAGATGGGAATGTTCTTTCAGTTCTCTGTGCTAGGAGAAACTTTCCTTTATCAGAATTGCTGCAAGCTTTATTTTTCACACAATGTGGATCAACACAGAAGCATATATTCTCTTTTGAAGAGTGGGATCTTTGACAATGTAGAGTCAAATTTTGGCTTCATCTTTGCAGTGGAGGCTGCATATTTTTTTCTGTTTTATCTTTCCCCTGGTTTCATCCATGTGTATTTTTACAAGCCCCTAGTTTGACGTTTTACATCTGTTTCATCTTAGCAGGGAGGGAGCCATCTAAAATACTTTATAGATCAAAGCAGAGTAATTATAACAGAAGCTTTTTAGTTACCCTCAGTCTTGAAAAGCTTTATCCAACCATCTCCAGCTCACCTTTAATGAAACAAAAAGAGCTAAGGAAATCATGCAGTAGCCTGCTTTCTAAAATGGGGTTAGAAATGACAAGGACAATTAAAATTCCATCCCTGGTTCCAAGCTGAGGGAGGACCTAGATCTGGGATCATAGAAGAAGGCAAGACAACATTTACCAAAAGTGAAAGAGAACATGAGCAGGAAAAACAACATATCTACCTCCTTAAGAAACACTGCTATTAGGCATGGTGAGCAATGCATGCCTGTGATCCCGGCTACTTAGAAGGCTGAGACAGGAGGATCTCAAATTCAAAACCAGCAATTTAGGAAGACCTTGTTTCAAAATAAAGTGTTGGGGATAGCTCAGTGGTTGCTGGGTTCAACCCCAGTACCAAGAAAAGAGGGGAGGAAAGAGGAGAAGAAGAAAGTATAGGGAATGGGAGGGGAAGGAAGAGAAAGAAAAATCACTGATTAAAACTGCAACAGGGGCAAAGGACTGCTGGGATATCTAATGTCTGGTCAAACTCACAGCATGTATCCCCTGGCCACAGTCGCTGAAGACTAAACAAAAATGTGAAGGAAGCAAAAATTCGTCTACTGTAATGACATGCCATGGCTGATCCCAGGTGATTTCTCTGCCTTTGAGGAAAGGTGCTGGACATGTAACCCAGGGCCTTGGTACACGAGGCAGGCACTCACCACTGAGCAACAGCCTTGAAGAGGTGGTGTGACCATCTCTGGGTGGGAGATATGACTCTTCAGATAACATTTTCTTTCAAATGATTATTTGAGAAACCAGAGAGAGGAAAAGAAATCTGGGGGTAGGATGACAAGATGAAGAGATTTTAGGAAATTGTACTTTGCAGTGACTGTGAATGTTCTTCATTTTTTGTTAACCCCCACCCCCCATGCTGGACATGGAGTCCAGGGCCTTCATGATGAGCTACATCCCAAGTACTTTTTATGTTTTAATTTTGAGACAAATTCTCTCTAAGTGGCCCAGCTTGGGCTTGAATTTAAGACCCTCCTGCCTCAGCTTCCCAGAATGCTAGGATTATAGGCATGCACCATGGCCAGGCTGTTTTTTTTTCTTATGTTGTTATTTTGTTTTGTGGGGCTTTTTTTGCATAATACCAAGGAAATAGTTTTGCAGAATAACTCAGAAAAATACCAACAGGACTAAGAGCTTAGGTTGTAGCTTACTGATGTAAAGGCTGGCGTCTAGCATAATCCCCTATTCACGTTTAGAAGTAGAAGAGACTGAGGCAAAGTTCAATTTAGTTTAACCCCTGCCTAAAGTATTTACACAGAAGCAGCATTGCCTAAATTACCTCATTCCTCTCACCTTCCGCTGCCCTGTCAGAACTTCACAAACATACAGGAGATAAGGAGAGATAGGACCCATTTAGGGCAGTAAGAGACAGTTTGCCCATGCCTAGCCATAAATTCCTTTGCCTGAGACTCTGCACCTATAGGATATAAGGACATCATATTCCTGCTGCGACCCTGCACCTGTAGGATATAGGTGGCACCACATCCCTGCCCTGCTGCCATAGCAACAAAGAAACTATAAAAGCTGGTAGGCAACAAAGAACTGTGCCTTTTGTGTCTTCCCAGATGGGAGTGGGGAACACATAGATTATCAGCTAATTAATAAAAGTTCCTTACTTCCCTTTAATTTGGTCTCCCATGGGCAATATATTCAATCCCAGCCATTACTTTGACACAACACTTGTCTAGCATATGTGAGACCCTGTGTTCAGTCCCTGGCACTAGAGAAACAAAAGGTGATACTTAGTGAAAACATTAAGCCTATAGTAGTTCCCACATAGCACTGAACCATGGCTGGTGATAGGCAAAGTCATGCATCACTAGTGTGGGGCATAGGTGAACTTGAGATGCTGGTCAAGGGAGTCAGATGATATCAGCTAGAGATGGTTGAGGAGTTCAAAGCATATTCTGACCCTCAAATACTAGGGAGCATTTTCCCTGCTAGTCACTGAAAAAATGCTGCACACTAAATACCAAGACCTAGACCAAGTGTCTCTTCTGTGGCAAATTCCCTTCTGTTGCTCGCTCTGGTCCATGACCTTGAGTAACCTTCTTGAGCATGCAGACAAAGGCCCGTTCTTCCTGAGGAGGAGCCTGGTAAGCTTTCCCACCAAAGACTTAGTCCTCACTGGACTCGGCTGCTCTACCTGACCTTAGCGAAAGCTGAAAAGAGGCCTATTTTAGAACCAGACCCCTCATACACTCAGGACTCAGTCTGCTCCAGCACCTCCACACATGGGTGGTAGGCACAGTTGAAGTAAGTGGAAAAAGCAGCCAGACACCTCCATCACCTCCACTGTGGCAGACTCTGAGAAGCATTATTTCTGGGAAACCTTTTCTGGCTTAGCTTTGGCTTGGGGCCTAAGCAGTGTATTAGACTGGTAATTGTTGTTAGTCTAACAAAATACTGAGCCAGGCTAACTGTATAAATAAAAGTGGTTTATTTCACTGTTTTAGAAGCTGAACATCCAAATAGTATGACACATGCTGTAGTGAAGGTGGTCATTCCTGACTTTGTCATACCATGGTGATAGCAGTTGTGGGTGTGTGGGTGAAAGGAAGAGGTCACATGCTAAACAGGAAGCCAGAGAGAGAGACTGGGGTTCCACAGTTAATTCTATGTACATCTTCCAATTGGTCTAAGTACCTTCCGCTGAGACTTCACTTCATAAAGTTCTCATCATTTCTGAATGACAGTATCCTGGGGACCAGGCCATCAGTATATGAAACTTGATAGAGAGAGTACACTTAAAATTTATCCAAAGCATAGTAAGATGTCCCGTGAACCAAAACCAAAGAAGTCCTGGCCACTGTGTATCAATTATCTGTTGCCATTATAATGCTGTATAACAAATCACCCCAATACTCAGTGGTACAGAAACCATGTATTATTGCTTATGATCCTATAGGATAACCGGATGATTATTTTTGCTGTCATTTTGCACACATTTATGGTCAATGAAGGTGCAGTTGGTGGTTTGGCTGATCTTGGCTGGACTGACTCGTATGCCTAGGGCTGGTTGTTTGTCCACTGCTCATTAGTTACCTGGGCATGTAGTCAGCATGGAGGTAAGGTCCCAAGAGAGGGAACAGAAGCTCTAAGAGGCTCAGAACTGGTTTATAATCACTTCCGCCATATTCTGTTGACCAAAGCAAGTCACAAGGCTGGTGTCACCTCAAAGGATAGGAAATAGACACTGTTTAGCTAAAGGTACTGCAAAGTTGCAGGTCAGCTTGGCATGGTGGCACGGGCCAGTCATTACAGTACCCTGAGAGGTCGAAGCAGGAAGAATTCAAGTTCAAGCCCAGCTCGGGCAATTTAGTGACTTAGTAAGACTCTGTCGCAAAATTTTTTTTAAAAAAAGTGATCTGCGGTTGTATAGCTCTGTGCAAAGGCCTTGAGTCCAATTCTCATTACAGGAAGAGCAAAAGACACACACCAAAAGACACAGAAAGAGACAGAGACAGAGACAATCACAGGCCAGACAGTTAAAAAAGCAAATAATTTGACTCCTTTTGCAAGAATTTACCATGTTAGGTTTGTATATTTATCTGTCATTTTTGGATATCTCATACCTCACTTTAACCTTAAAAGGACAAGCATGGTAGTATTAAGAGGAAGTAGATAATTTACCTACAACTGTCATTGAAATTCTTGAGTCTTTCTACCGGTAGCAAAGGTGGAAATTAATACTTAAACTGAAACCAAACAGCGAGCCTGTGGATTCTCCCATGTGACACATTACATGAGTAATGTCTCTATCTGTACCTCAAACACACAAGCATATGGCATATGGAGAGAGGAGAGGCAGATGGGGGCCTCAGACAGGAAGCACATCTGTATGTAAACTGCAGCTGGTGAGAGAAGATGTTCCCCATTAGAGCATGGGGAGGCCATCACGGAGCATGTTGGAAAACCGGGAGGCCACTGCAGCCTTGGTGACTGATGCCATCTCACAGGCAATGCCAAGGCCAGTGCTGTGATAAAACTCCAGAGAGAGTAAAAATTATCTCAGATGTTCTTTCACACCATGGAGGGGAAAGGGGCTAAATGGGTTCTCATCCTGATTTAATAACTGCAGTGTAAAAAGTTTCTGTTTTAGAGGTAAAAACAAAAGCCATCTCTCAAAAAACGAACCCACAAAAGAAGGTTATTTTGAGAGATTTAGTGAGTGGGCACACTCCCGCCAGAAGCAGGACATCTTTGCCAAATTTCACAGCTGAATTATTGCCCAGAATTTCCAGAGCATTCTAAGTATCTTTGGGAGAAAACAGAAGATTCTGGAAACAGACTTTAAGAGCGAGGAAAATTAAAGAAGCTTCTTGCTCAGGCCACAGAAGCAGGATGATCTGGGCTGGTCTTGGAGGCACAGGACGAAGGAAACCTGAAACACCTCAGTGCACTAACTCATAGCTTCTGTCTATGAAATGAAGGGGATATATTGGTTTTTGCATTGCTACATAACAAAATACGCTGACAACTTTGTGGCTTACCACAACCTACAAAATATTATCCCAGCTTCCATTTTGGAAATTGGATTTGGTGATCACATTAGCTGAGCAGTTCTGGCTCAGGTCTCCGAGTTTGCAGTCATCTAAGGGTGAGGCTGGGGCTGGAGGAGCTGCTTCCAAGATGGTGGCTCACATAGTGGAGTCCTCAGCTCCTCACCCTAAGGACCCTTGAAGGAGCTGCCTGAGAATATTTATGACACTGCCACTGGAGAGAGGACGGAGAGGTAGTTGAAAGGTGAGGGTGGGAGTAGGAGAGGCTTTTATACCCTAATATCTGCCTGAGGTGTTATATCATGTTTTCTCCTGCATGCCTTTGGTCACAGGAACTAACAGTGGAAATGTTGAAAGGGACTAGAATATGGTGTTAAAACCAGGGAGCAGGACCACTTAGAGACCAGAGTAAACTAGATGAACTCTATAGTTCCTTCCATCTGAGTGGATCTGTGGTCTTCAGTAGAGGACACACACACACACACACACACACACACACACACACACACACACACAATCAGCACCAGAATGTATAAAAGTAAAATAGGCTTGGGGGAAAACTTCACGTAAGTAAAAAGTGGATCGCCTATAGTCCACCCACCAAGGCCTTTCCTGATCTCAAAGGGTGTGCAGAGCAGAGGGGTAGACTTGGGAAGAGAAAAGAAGTCCCATCAAGTGGCAACCCAATGCACTACACATATAATAGGGCTAGGGACAAGGAAAATGCATACCAGTCTAACCCGGGTTGGTCAAGTGGTTTTTTTTAAGTGGAGAGCTCTTGAGGCCAGGAACTGAGATCACTCAGAAACCCATTCTTGCAAGGAGCCAAAAAAGTACGTGATAGATATACAAGTTTCTGCACAATTTGCTGATCTAAATGTTGTAAAAAAAAAAAAAGCCAAAGGATTTTTTTTTCTATCAGTGGTTTGTTAGCAAAATTTGACTGCAATTAGCTTTAGTTTCTTCTTATGTTTTTCCCACGTTGAGTGAACATTCATACACTTTACTGTATTAAAGTTAACGTGGTTGGGTATAGGCTGCTATCCAAGAGCCTGCTGAGGGCCTTGACAGGAGACACTGTCTATATTGTATTACTCTTCTTAGCATAAAACAACTCTGTGTGGGTGGCCATTGCTTTTATGTAGTTAACACCAACCTAGCAAGTTCTGTAAAATTCCATGCTTATCATGAACCCAATTACCACACTGAACTCTTGATGCACTAGAAATATAAATGGAAATCTTAATTGAACACTGGCCCACAATCCCTTCTTTGAGTCCAGATATGTTTTAAAATTGGTATTAACATGTTTAGAAATAATCATACATGCAGTACGTGGCATATATCATGGAATGATTTAAACCTGGTCTGCCTTTTATTAGTTGTTTGGCCTTTGCTAAACAATGTAATCTTTCTAAGATTGAGTTCCTTGTTCATAAAATGGGAATGATGGCATTTCCCTCCAGGGGTTATAGTAATAATTCCCTGGAGTGATATGACTAAGTTGATCTGAAAACAATTCTTTCTTGCTTCAGATATACTATGAGACTGCCGAGCTTTGAGAAATGGTAACTGATTCTTTAAAAAATAATGGGTTAACTCTAAACCAACAAGTTCCCAGTTGGCCTGGTAGTCTTTATCTTATCAATAGACTGAAACTTTTCTGGTTTTGCTGTATTTCTTGGCCCACAAAATAGTTCATCTCAAAGAAATCACAATGAAAACATGAGTATGGCTTCAAACAGATAGTTCTGTCATTTTGTATTGAATTTAGAATTCAACACAATTAGTGTCCAAGTTCTGTCTTCTGAAATTATGAGAAATTAGGTTGTTTTGTTGATGTGTTGTTGATTTTGTTATCACCAAGTTAGAGATTAGGATCTCAAAGCCTAGGGAGCAAAGTTTAAGCCTTTATACTGTAATTATTTTTGTATATATCCCAAGGTGGTCAAAGTTGCAAGAAATATTTGCAAAAAAGTTTATAATTAATTTATTTTGAAATCATAAGTGGTCTGTCTCCAGAATTTGCTTTATTTTCCTCACATATGGAAAAAAGTCAATATAATAATCTCATCTCTATTTGCCTCCTTTTTCCTATTCATTGTTTAATCTTTTCAGAGCACTGACTAGATGCAGAGCTGAAAGTAGAAAACAGTTTCATTGCATTAGAAAGCAAAGAATGTAATGGACCATAGCTTAATGAGCAGTAACTCAAGTGTAGCACATGGCTTTTTAGTCACAACCAAATAGCTACTGAGTGTGCTGCTCCTGAGAATTTTCTGATTCACATGGTTTCAGGTCAGAAACAGTATACTACAGATTGTATGGATTGCTAACTTTGTGATAAGGCATCCAGTGTAGGTTAAGCATGCTGGATCTCTCTAGAGACTAGAGAGATTTGCCTCTTAGTTATATATTTTTCACCAGGCCTCATCAAAGTCATGCTAAATATAGAAGATGCTATGTTTAATCTTGTTATAATTACCTTCCAACATAGTACAGCTCAAGCATGTTGGTTTCTTTGTTGCAAAATGTGCTGAGAATATTTTTATTGAATCTAAGACAAAGTATGTAGGTAGTGTTGAGCATACTATTTTACATACTAGGAAAAAAGGAAAAATGATGTTTCTAATTGTAAAATGTATTTGCTTGTAGGATTCATTCTCATTTCAGAGAAGTTAAATGTGACAAAATGTGCACTTAAGAAATGATGATCACCTAAATAATGTCAGTTGTCCACTTTTTATTTAAATGACATATAGGCATGCACATTGTACCAAAGACAGTTTTTGGCGTTGACATTTTGCTAAAATTGTGCACAGTCTAATAGTTGGGGAGAAGTATATACAAGACCTGTCTAAACTATATCTTAGTTACAACCGTGTATCTCTGTGCTATTTTAGTTACTTCTTGTGAACGTGTGTTTGTTCACAAAAGTTAGAAAATATGTATTTTAGAACTGAAGAAACTGGACAAGAGCTTTTATATGATAATCATTCACAAACTGTCAGTGTCTGTCTTTAAAAGATGCCTGAAAATTTCTTGCTACTCTTTCCATCAAGAGATGGGAGTTTATTTCTGTTTCCTGTGCATCTAGTCTGGCCTTGTGACTTGTGACCCTTCGGATGTGGCCAAGTGTTTCCCAATAACTTCTGAGGTTGGGCTCTGAAAGTTCTGCAGCTGCATCCTTTGGAAATGATAAGAGTTCTGAAGAGTCCTAAATTAATTTATGGCCCAGAGAATGGGGTGCAGGGAGATAAGTTTGACTGACAGCTTCAGGCTAAATTAACAAAGAGAAAGAAGGAAACACGCCGTCTTGCTTCCCAGTCTGCTGCAGAGCAGCCATCAAGGCCACATCACCTTCTGCTTTTGGAACCACTGAACCAAGAAGCAGCCATGTCTTCTCTTGCTGGAGGAGCTCCCTGTCCTAGGACTTGGCTCACTTTGTGTCATCCTATCCCCTCATTCTCACCCCACATAGGTTCCATGGAAACAACTTATGCTTCTTCTCTCTCCAGGTTATGGATCAAATACCCTAGTAGCTGCATTTCCAGTTGCTATGTTGGTGGCCATGCTGCTGATGGCTTAGGAGCCCAGGGCCAGGCCTTCTCCTTCTGACCAGCTTGTGGCACCACTCAGGGAATCCTTTGCTTCAGAGACCTCTGAGCCTCAAAGTTTTGGTTGAACAAAGGTCTCCTTCCAGGAACAAGGCTGCCATGCTCCAGGGAAACTAAGCCCACAGAGCACAAGGAGGACTGGTACTCAGCTGCCAGCCCTGTGGGTTCTCATGTGTGGTCCCTCCTGCTGAGCTCTTAGACCATCACATCCCTGAGGACACTCTCTCCATGCTGCTGCCAGGCAAGCGTGTGTACCAACGTGGCCATTCCTGTCTGCTAAACTTTGGCATTCTTGCCACCATGGGTGACACTAACGGGAGCAGAGAGGTCCCCAGGGCCACACAGGCAGCCTCATCATGAATCCTAAGTGATTGTCACTGTAGCAGATCACTGAAGGATGGTTCTTGTGGAGAAATTTGGAAAAGATTCAGTGTTAAAAACCTCCACAGCAGGCTTTGTAAACTTGAAAGTAACTTACAAATCACTTGGAAAGCATTGATTGACTGATTAATTGATTGGTTGATTGTACTGCAGATTGAACCCAAGTCCTTCACACTGAGCTACATCCCAGTCCTTTTTTTAAATTTTATGTCAGTTTCTTGGTAAGTGGCAAAATCATCCAGGCTGGGCTCCTAAATCTCCTAGAGAGCTGGGATTATGGGCATGTGCCATCATGTCTGACTTATCTCTGCATGCATTAACTTATCATCAAAATTATTCTGTGACTTCTGGGTTTGGAGGCACATATCTGTAATCCCAGCACTCAAGAGACAGAGGCAGGAGGCTCTCTGAAAGTTCCAGCCATCCTGGGCTACATGCTGAGTTAAGGCCAGCCTGAACTGCATAGCAAAACTGTCTCAACTAATTTCCCCCCCAAAATTGTGATTAGTAACTTAACCAAAGAACCCCTAATAAGATTTTTTTAAAATGCAAAATTGAATATTAAGAAATCTGGATGGAGCCTTCACTATTTAGCATTCTCCATGATTGGGTCCATCTCTACTCCTCTCCATGGCTTTAAGAAACAGTAGCATTTACTGAAAAGGTGCAGTTTTCATTTTTTATTCATGAAATATAGGGCCCTGGGGGAGGGGCAGCCATGCCTAAAACAAACCAAAACGCTTGCTCTTGCTGAATGTACAACCTGAATGGGGCAGACAGATAGTAAGTCAATACAAAAAGAAAATATATTTGGCAGGTTATAAGAGATGTGGAGAAACCTTTCAGGAAAGAGGTAATATGAAGTGTTGTGGCAGTGGAGATGGGCTGTTTGGGGAAGTTGGAGATCAAGGCCTGTTTGGTGCTATGGCAGCAGAGCTGAGAAGTAAACCTGGAGCATAGAGGGAGGCAAAGCATTCCAAGAGGAGGGAATGGCATGTGCAAAGGCCCTGAGGTGGGCATTGGCGCTGCATGAAATGGGCAGCCTACGGAGGCTTTGGGCAGAGGCATGAGCCAGTCCTTCTTCTTTTCGAGGAGAATCACTCTGCCTGCTTCCTGCACATGAGGCTATCAGGCAGAAGCAAGGAGACCACTGAAATGACTGCCAGAGTTAGAGAGAAGACTGTCATTGAGACCAGGCTAGCCTGACGGTAGTAGCAAGAAGTGGTTGAATTTTGTATGTAATTCTTTTCCCTTTGGTTTCCTTAGAAGCCCAGTAGAGGAATGGAAAAGCTGGGGGAAAGATAAAAGTCTGTTATTATCTTTGGAAGCAACCTGGGTGTCTAGAAAATGTCACCTTGCCATAGTGCCAGTTAGTGGTGAGATGAGACGTCACAACTTGTTTGCCCTATTGCTTGTGTTTTGTCACCTTCACCATACACTTTGCTTTCTATGACGAAGACTTCATTTAAGCCCCAAATGAGGAATATTTCAAATTCATGAGAGCTGACAACTCATGGCATTTGCTAAAGGTCACAGGAAGGATTTTCATATTTACTGCTCTGGAATAAATATGCATCACGTCTGGCAAGATGCTAGGCCTCCATTACATTTTTAATAAACGTCAATTGGTGACGAAAATCTAATTGGTGATTTAATGTGTTTTGCAGCAGAGTATACATGCTATTTATAGAATGAGGTTTTCAAAAGTCCTGTGAATGACTCTAAACTTTGTTGATGGGAGACTCTGCACAGGTATGCAGCAGTGGTTTGGCTAAGCCTTTTCATATGGGATCTCTCTAAAAGGGGCTTCCAAGGAGGGCCTGTATGAAGGTGTCCTTACGGGCTCTTGGGACATGAATTGTAGGATATCTTAACCCAGGTTTCCATTCATGGACCTTGTAAAAATCTCTCATTTCCTCTGAGATCCAGGTTGGGTGACAGACTTGCCCATCCAGTGACTGGGAGGCTACCATCTGTTTGGCACTGGCAACATGTCCTGTTCTTTTCTCCGAGCCAAGACTGAAGGGGTCTTTTCACTTCTATGGTGGCACTTGGGTTACAATTTCTGTCTTAGTAGCAGTTCTCTGCATCCCCCACAGAGAAAAAGACTTTAGATTCTCCTCCCTCCGCTCCTGACATTTTCACTCAATTGACTGTCAGATCGAAATAAGTATGAAAGGGTGGTACCCAACCAATTACCATGCCCCTTGAAGGTCTAGGAGGTTGGATGGGATTGCTGACTTTTTCCAGATTGCCACTGTGAGCTATCTGTGCCTTCGGTTCTATTTAAACACATCCAGGAGACCTGTCCCCAGTTGTGCTTGTCCTAAGTCAGCTATGGCTCAGGGACCATTCATCCAAGAGCTGAGTGGCTCCACTTTGTCCTTTGCCTTGATCATCTCCAGGACACAAGTGAAAGTCCCAGCGTAACCCTCATTGACTAAATGAATGAGCAGAATTGTTAGTAAATACATTCCAGTATTTGTTCTAAAATGTATTGAAAGACACTAATAAAGGGGCCAGTGAGATGACTCGGCTGTCTAAAGCGCCTGCTTAGGCAAGCTTAGGCAACCACAGGGACCACGGTTCAATCCCAGGCACCACATGCTGCTCCAGGCCCTCCCCCAGGGCAGACTGAGCTGGCCATAACATAAAAAAAGACGACACTAATAAAGAAAAACTTTCTGGATCATCAGGGGGGTAAATTCCTTATAGGAATGACTATGAAATACTTAGGTTTTCATTCTTAGAATGGTCAGGTTCTAAGACCAGGGTTTCTAATTTCTTCTTATATAAAGAAAATATATTGATGAGGGTTTCTCTACACTCATGAAATTTGAGGTAGGAAAGTTCTATGTTGTAGGGACTCTCCAGGGAAACATACAATGTTTAACATCTTGTACCCATGACATGCCCAAGTTGTAACAAGCAAGTGTATACTTGGAGGGGGTGGTGGCAACCACCCCCCCCCCCACTGAGAATTCCTGCCCTAGTAATATCATTGCACAGAGAGATACGTTCCATGAAAATGAACCAAAAACTATTTTAAAAAGTTACCCTAGAAAATGAGATATAAGTTCAGCAAACAAGAGCTTATCTGTTATAAATTCTAAACTACCATTTTGAATACTTTTTAAAAGCCTGTAATACCTCTGTAATTTTTCTTTAAAAACAAAAAGCTTTCAGAAACACTAAATCAGCTCTAATTCTTTCCCCTATGCTAGGGTTTCCAAGTTTTTTTTTTTTTTCTTAAACCGTTTAAACACTTGAGATAGTAGATAAGAACCTCATCTGAGACTTGGAATTTGGAATCGCGCCTTGTTTCAAAGTAATTAAACTTGTCTGAAGAATCATCTCCTTTGCCTTGGTAATTCTCCAGGCCACTGAAATATCACATTTGCAAAAGTACACCCACAGCATAACCTATCTAGTTTCTGTCTCACCCACACAGGCATCTTGTGGAAGCAGAAAGTACGAGCCAGAGAGAAGCAGGGATATCAGCTGAACACTGCCAGCAGAGACAGAAAGAGAGAGAGAGAGAGACAGAGAAAGGTGTCCCTTTATACATCACAATCACTCAGTAAGGTACATTATGGGATATGACAAAGATAATGGATTTAACTGTGCTATTGGTTGACATTTGTCCTTCCTGGGACCCCTGACACTGGTTTCATTATTCCACTAGTGACAATAACAAGTTTTTATATATTTTACCAAAATATATCCCCCTCATTATGCAGCTAGTATACCTATTCATAATTCAGAGAGCATAGTTCAAAAATCACTTAATTTCAAAAAAAAGAAAAAAATTATTTTATCATAATTTGTTGTAGGTTTGGTTCTAATCAGTTATTTTTAAACTCATGTGTCTAAAATAAAGAAGGCCACTACATACTGGTTAGGGGAAAGTTTCAAGACAAAGAGGTAACACTCATAAATATGTATGCATCCAACATGGGAGCACCAAGTTATATAAGACAAATCTTAATGAACATGAAAAATCTAATATCCAATACCATGATCTTAACAGGAGACCTTAATACCGCTTTATCATAAAAAGATAGGCCAAGCAGACAAAAAACTAGCAAAGAAGTAGCAGAACTGAACCAGATCTTGGAACAACTGGACTCAGTGGACATATACAGAGTATTCAACACAACCACTTCTGAATACACACTTTTTTTCAGCTGTACATGAGACACTTTCCAAAATAGATCACATACTAGTACATAGGTCATGCTTAAGTATATGCAGGAAGACAGAAATTATTCCATGCATATTATCTGACCACAGTGTTTGGAAACTGGAAATAAATGAAAAAGAAAAACAAGAACCCCAGAAATACATGGAAATTAAATAACACAATTCTCAGCAACTAGTGGGTTACACATGAAGTTAAACAAGAAATTCAAAAATATTTATAATTTAATGAAAATTGAAACACAATCTACTGGAATTTAAGGGATGTAATGAAAGCAGTTCTTAGAGGGAAGTTTGTAGCTCTGAACTCACACATTAAGAAAACAGAACAGCAAAAATAAATACTCTTACGCAGTACCTAAACTAACTAGAAAAAGAAGAGCAAACTAAACCCAAAGCACAAAGCCTGGAGGAAATTATGAAGATTAGAGCAGAAATTAATTCAATTGAAACAAAGAATATAATACAAAGAATTAATGAATCAAAAAGCTGGTTCTTCGAAAAATTAAATAAAATTGATAAGCCTCTAGCTAACCTCATCGAAAAGAGCAAAGAACTCAAATTCAAGCAATAAGGAATGAAAAGGGTGAAATTATTACAGATGCAGCAGAGATTCAGAGGATCATTAGTACCACTTTGAGAATCTTCACTCTCACAGAACTGAAGACACAGATGAAATGGACAGATTCCTAGAAAGGTACAAACTACCAAAACTGAATCAAGAAGATATAAGAACTCTCAATAGCCCAATAATAGCCAATTAAATACAAAATGGAATTAAAAAAAGTCTACCAACAAAGAAACATCCAGGTCCTGATGGATTCATCACTGAATTATACAAGAAATTTACAGAAGACATAATCCTAATAT
>PVKN010008569.1:0-24961 GCA_004027915.1 Capromys pilorides | reverse complement strand
GTCAGACACTTGTCCAGCTGTTCCCTTCATGGGAAGGACTTTTTGTTCCTTCTCTCCTACAGTTTTCCAGGCTCCATATCTGCCTACCCACCACCCTCTCGGTGTCTCCTCCAGCTTATCTATGACTTTTTTAAAATATCATTCTTAAGAAAAACCTCACTGGGGAGGAGGAGGAAAATGTAGAAAAACAATTCCTGTCCTGCCACTTGTCTCTGTTGCTAGAATAAAATGGTTAACTTAGGAAGACAAAAGGGTTCGGCAGCGTCCTAGCTGGGAGCTGGTGTGGCTTGCGCTAACGGTCTTGAGAACCAACTGGCTGTATTGTGCTTTGCTCCTAAACTGCGCGAGCACATCAGGCTATCTTCGCCATTTTGTTTTTTCCAATTCTATTTTAGATAAGATTTTTTTTCTAACCCAAACATGACTTAATGAAAAGTGCTCCATTCAAATCAATACCGACTAAATTCCCTCTCCTCTGTGATGATGAACTGTTAACATGACATATTTTTAGAAAACAGAAAGATTGACCGTGCCTTCCCAATTAGACGTGACGGCTGAAGTCTATGTCTGTGCTTCTGCGCCTTATTAAATAAGATTAAACTGAAGGCACAGTTGTCTCGACGCATGTTATCAGATGCCATGCCTTTCCCACACTTAATTTATGGATCGCGTACTCAGAAGAGGCGAGGGTGACTCATCTGGAACATGGCTGTCGACAGCACAGTGCCGATGTTCCTTGGGGATCCTGTCAGCGCCAGCCCAGGTCTATCTAGCTGTCCAAATTCTCTGTAGACCGGCGGTTCTCACGGTGCAGCCCCAGAGCTGCAGCAGCTTCGAGGAACTTGTGAAAAACACTAATTCCTGAGCCGGGCTGAGCAGGAAATTCTAGAGGAGGGGGCCCATAACCACGGTGTTCGCAGGTCCTCCAGCCGAGCTTTGCTCAGAGATGTTGGCCAACTCCTGCCCTGGGGTGGTCAGCCCTGGGCAACGGTCAAGGCAGGCCCTCAAAGTAGGCCTGGATGAAGATCCACGGAGATGAGGAAGACGCAGAACTTGTCGTTAAGCAACCAACAGTGCAGGGGCAGGGCAGTGTACAGCCGCGCTGTTTGGCCAACGCTGTGCAATCGCAGCCTCTAAGCCATTTTAAGCAATTATGTTTTCAGAGAATCAGAGTCAGAGAGACTGAGATCGATTCCAGGAATCTCACCCTGCTTGAGAACACTGTGTTAAGGCAAAGAGCTCAGATCTAGAGCAATTCCATAATAGTCTACTCACGCTTCTCAAAATTACTGTACATGAGCCCCTTAGAAATCTCTTTGGAAAGCAGATTCTGACTCAGGAGATTCAGGACGGAGAACTGAGTCTGGATTTTAAAATGAGCGAGAGGTTCTGCTTCGCAGCCCATGCCACCTCACTGCCCAGCACTGCGGGCCGTTCCCACCGGGCCTTCCTGAGCTGTGCCCATGTGGTCAGGTCCTTCCTTGTAAGAGGTCCACACTCAGCAGCAAGCCCCCAAAGCCAGAACAGAGCCCGGAAGGAGTCCTGGCCCAGCAAGCAGGAGGCCTGAGCTCAAGTCCTGCCTCACCTTCTCAGAAGCCCCACGACCTTGAGGAAATTCTAACCCACCCATCATTCCTGAGTTTTCCCAGCCGTACCCCTCCACGCCTTTGACACCTTATTGTGAAAGTCAAACGAGATATTTATATATGAAAGCACTTTGAAAAATAAAAGTCACAGAATCCAAAAAAATTATTACCAAGCTTACTCCTAGCTAGGAACATGAAGGATTCAGTTCCTTGTGATCCCCCAAACCCAGCTCCAGGGGCACAAACTCCCTTCGATCTCTGCCACAATCCATCTACTCTGGCCATCTTTGTCCCAGTCAGTACTCTGAGATAGAAAGGGGGATTCGCTCTAGCTATAAGGCAGATAGGAACATTAGGGTGCACAAGGCCTGGTTAACGATAGCCGCTTGTCCAAGGCAGCCCGCTAACTGGTTTGGAAATGAGGCTGAGTCAGTGTGCTTGTACCCCGCTGTTAAGATCCGCCTCAGTCTGCTCTCATTCTGTCATGGCAAAGCTGAAGAGCTATGACAATGCCATGTGACCCACAAAAGCCTAAAATGTTTACTCTCTTGTCACTGTAAATGTCGCAGTCCAGGACCACAGGACTGTGGGAGACCCCAGAAAGCTGGCTTGGGTCACGGCTTTGTGCCTAACTCCCAGAGCTTCACAGCAGAGCTGAGCTGTCGGGGGAGTGGCTGACCCGGCTACAGTCAGTGAACCATAGATGGGAAAGTTGCCCATGGGGCGGAAGGCACCGCCAAGCACGCCGGCTCCAGAGCTGCACTCAGTGCTGAGACGGTTGGAATGGGTGTACCCCAGGACCCTGTGCTGTAGCCACACAGGGCCAAATGCCGCCGTGCCTGTGCTTGGCAGCTGAAGAAGCTGGAGGAACCAGGTTCTACACTGTCCCGCCTTTGCTTGAAGGAATCTTGGTGAGCAACCCTGAGCCAGTGCTGAGACTGCAGCCGTAGGCCGGGAGAGGTGGGCTCCAGCTTTCAGTCTGCCTTCTAATAAGGTGTAACAGAAGGTGACCAAAACAGATGTTGAGCCAGCGTCTGTCTTAGTTCAGGTGGCAGTGACAAACTACTGCGATCTGAGGAGCTTAAAAAGCAAACATTTGTTTCTTCCAACTCAGAGGCTTAAAATTTCAAGATAAAGGTGCTGGTGAGCCTGTGTCAACAAAAGACACAGAATGGTTTGCAGAAAGCTGTCTCGTGAAACACCCGCACACTGCAGGGGATAGAAAGAGGAGCTTTTAGACCTTCTTGATTTAGTTTTGGTAATTCGTATCTGTCTAAGAATCTGCCCAGGGGCAGGTGAGATAGCTCAGATAGCTCAGCACCTGCTTAGGCAAGCACAGAGCTCCATCCCTGGCTCCACGTGCCACTCCAGCCCCACCCCCAGCACAGGCTGAGCAGACCACAAAAAAAAGAAAAAAAAAAAAAAAATCTGCCCATTTCTTCTGGGCTTTCCATTCTGTGAGAGTAAAAGTTTTCAAAGTAGCTATCAATGATCTTCTGAATTTCCATCGGATCTGTAACAATTTCACCCTTTTCATTTCTTTCTGCTTGATTTTGAGTTTTCTCTTTTCTCTTTTTGATGACAATGAAGCTATGTGATACAACAACCATTCTTAAATTTACATTCTTACTCTGAGATTCTGTACCATATGCAACATGCACTGTTGCTATTCTGTTTCTGTCTTTGTTTCTGGCATTGTTTTTACTCTTTAAAATAAATTTAAAAATAAGAAATATAAATAAATGTTTAGAAATAAATAAATAAATAAATAAATAAGGAAGCCGAGGCAGCGCCCTCCGCTCCCTTCAGGGGACAGCTTCAGCCCCAAGGGCTTCTTTCTCAGAGCCTAATTACCTCCCAACGCTATCCCTGGGACTAGGATTTTAATACAGGAAACTGAGGAGCACAGAGATTAGTCCATAGCTGCTTTGAACCAGGAGCAGCCTTGGTTTGGGCCTCGCGCTGTCAGAGAGCTTGGCTTCTGGGCCATCCGGGCTGGACATTAGCAGAATGAGTCCAAAATTGTTTGGGTCTTTGACCCAACGGCACCTGAAGGACCCTGCAGTATTCAGACTCTATAAAACCAAGTAATTACTAAAAACTAATGCCAGAGTGAGGAGAGAGCTAGTCAGAACTCACTGATGGGGCACTCAAACACAGATGTGCAATTAGCAATCCACGTCAGATGCCCATGAGCCCTGGGGGCAGGAAGCTGTGCTGACACTCGGAGCGGCTGAAGGCAGCTGTGTCTCCCCTCAGGCCTGGCTCCCTCCGCCTCCAAGGAGGCTCTGAACTGCTGCAGCCCGGGTTCCTCCCTACTCAAAAACTATGAGTCTCAAGATGAGTCGGTTCCTAAGAGGTAGCAGAGGACTGAGCACACATTGAGCAGAAGCAGCTATTGTAAAAATCCAGGATTTCATCAGCCCCAGGCCGAAGAAGAGGAGGCCGGGAGCTTGGGTGCCGTGTGAAACACAGGCTCTGTGTACCGGATTAGTGGAAGGGCATGTGTCCTACAGATTAAGTTTAATTCCCATGTCCAGGACAGCCTTTTCTGCGGCAGCGCTGACCTGTCACGCTTGTCTGCGGGCTTAGCCACCCTTCCCCAGTACCTCGGCCCTCTCTGTCTTCCTTCAATTTCATCCTGACAGCTGAAAAGATGACAGTGACAAGATGGGAGCAGGCCAGGGAGATAAAAACAATGTGAAAGTCAGAGATTGGGAGCTTATCGGCCAAACAGGACACGGGATATAAAAAGTAATCAACCTAAAGGTCTTATCAAAATCTCTCCCAGGAAAAGGTTTTAAAATTCTGTCATTGCTCAAGGAAAAATTATGGGATTATGATGAAGGAATTTCCTGCTCTGTGCGTTCTGTACACAGACCGCGCTCCTTCCACGCCAGGGGCTGCAGGTAGTTTGTTGGTCTTGAAAATTGTGTCTGAAGATCTAGGCATCGCATTCTTTGCAATTAAGACATGAGCAGTTCACCACCATCGTAAAAACTGTGATGCCCACACTTAGACATAGCAGCTATGTTAAATTTGCTGTTTCATGTGTTTCCCTCCGTAATTCTGTTGTGTTGGTTATTACCTTACCAATCCCACTTTTCAGTTAGGAAACCAAAAATCAGAGTAGCTGTCCAGAGACCCAGAATCAAAGATCTGAATCAAGATTCCAATCAGTCATGCACCTCCAAAGCCACGGAGGCACTCAGGCAAATGCAATGAAAAAGCCGCCCCAGGTCTGATTCTCTTCCAGCTTTGTAAGAGGATCCGAGGTACACCGAGTCAGTCTTTGTGTGGGGCACAGTATGAAATAGCACATTGGTGGCTCCCTTCTACCAGAGGAAGGGACCAGAGGCAAGCCTTGAGGACCAGCAGGAGGTAGCCAGCCAGCCAAGGATGATGCAACCTTCAAGAGAGACAAGCTCCTACCTGTCACTTATCCTGTCTCCCCATCTTCAGAATGTCGCTATGTGGTAGCATGAGCTGGAATGTGACATTTAATTTACCCTTTCGGGTGTTTGTCCCTTTGGGGCAATATGCTGTCTTTAATTGTTCAAAGTATTCTGTGTATACAGTGTGTTCAAAGAAAGCTAGCTTGAAATTTTTCATAACTACCTACAGGCAAACCTGTGTGAGTGGTTACTAGGGGAAAATAACCATGCACAGAGTATCACCCTGGCTAGTGTCTCTCACATAAAAAAGGAAGAAGTTGAAGGTTAGTTACTGCGCAAGACCAGGTGGGCTTCACCACCAGGCCTATGGCAGGAGCAGGACTGGGCTCCAGGCCTGACACCCCCGAAGGCTCCTCCTGGCCTCCTGTGACCCTTAAATTGCTGGGGTCAGGAGAGAAGGTGCTAACCTTAAATTCAGCAAAGAGAAAGGGAGGTGTGAGTCAGGCGATTCGGCTGGGAAGGGGCAGCACTCATGGTAGTAGAACAGAGGAAGCTCCACAAGTATGCAAAGCACCCGGACTTGATTATACTTTTTACATTAGCCAATTTAAAAAAAAATAATGTCAGCACGTGCGTAATGACCATCGGAGAGGTGGGAGTGGCCACGGAGCGTTCTGGCCGTCGGCAGTTCTCCACACTGTCCAGGCGTCCTGCAGCCAACACCGCAGCGCCTGGGCACAGCTTTCTTTCCATGGTTTCATCCACTTGTCATTAACCGTAATCCAAAACATTATGTAGAAATTTCCAGAAATAAGAAATCCATCAGTTTTAAATAGCAAATCATTCCTTGTGATAAAAATTCACACCCTCTCATTCTCTCCTGCTCCAGATGAGAACCATCCTTTGTCCAGCAAATCCATGCTGTATATACTAATTTGTTCAATTTTAGAGGCCTGGAACACATCCCCCATGGACTGAGAGTGTTACTATTATGTTGATTTTATGAACAAAAAAATGCAATCTATAACCCCCAAAAGTAGCTTGGACAGGGTCAGAGCTTGTGAGAAGGGCGCTGCCCACTCCTGACCCCACGAGCTGGGAGCCGGGAGACTGGCAACCCTGGCCCTCAGCCCAAGGCGTGGAAGGCTGAACACCGAGCTGCGCGGGCACTGGTGAAGCCACCTCGTGTCGGCCGCCTTACCTAGTTTGAGCAACACAGAGACTGCACTCTCTGAGAGGCACGATCCCCCCTCACTCTGCTCCTCTGTGGAGAAGAGGCAGTGCTGGAGAGCTGTTTGTTGGCAGCGCCAGAAGGAGCCCAGCAGGCGCAGCAGCCACAGCAGCCAGGGTGCGGCCCTGCACCGGGAACACTCCTCAGCCTTTGGGAAGCAGTCAGCCAGCTGAGAAACAGAAGCTCAGAAGCAGCAGCCGGGAAGAGGAAGGCACGTCCCGGGGCCAGGGCGGCAGGCCCGTTGTCTGCACTCAAAGGGCTGTGGTGAGAGCGGGCAGAACCAGCAGCAGCCTGGAGACAGCACTCCCAGAGCCTTGCCTGAGGAGCCAGAGGCTCCCAGGGACGCAGCCATGCTGGCCTTGTGTCAGGGAGGCTCTACTCTAGGACCTTGGCCTGGGTCTTGGGTGACCATGATTCATCTCAGAAGCTGAAAAGTTGCCAGAGAAATCGTCTCCACTCATGGATTGGCCTCCTCCAGCTGAGCTCAGCCGGTCCTACTCCCCCAGCCCCAGGGTGGAGCGTGGACCCCTGCACCCTCAGCCTCCTGCACCGCTCACACTTACAGACCAGTGGTCCTGCAGAACTGTCTCATCGGTCGTCTCCCTCGCCAGACGGCGCGCCCCTTCAGGTTAGCTCAGCCTTCGTTCCCCAGCACATCCTGGCCGGCAGAGCTGTGGGAGCAGCGAGCCATCACCCCAGGTTGCTCCCCGACACCCCCTGGTGCTTCAGAGTTTCTCAGCGCACGTCTGAGCTGTCTAGGCCCACGCTGCGTGCCACAGCAGCACGGCTGTGCATGTGATAGAGGGATGCGTTTGGCTCACACGAGCTCAAGGGCGGGTTGCTAATCTATTGGCTCGCTAGGGCTACGGTAACAAAGTGACAGGCAGGGCGACTTGCACACTCATTTCCTCAAAATTCTGGAGGCCGGAAGCCCAAGATCCAGGACCGCGCGGGTTCGGGTCCTCCTGCCCCACCCACACCTATCTTCTTCTGCGTGTGGCTAGGTTTCAGTCTCCTCTTTCATGACGACACCTGCCAGGAGGGTCAGGCTGCTGCTGTGACAGTCCCATCCCCCACTCAGATTCCGAGATACCGGGTTGGGACATAAGCGTAAGGACTTGGGACGACTCGGTGGTCCCATAGCACCTGACACAGACCTGTGAACCTGGTAGCCTTGCAGCAGCTGTCCGGCCTCAGCCAGTCTGTGCTAAGCACCCAGCTTGTGCTCAGTGAGTCCGCCTTCCTGGGCCTCCACAGTCCTCCAAGCAGCACACTGAGACCTGCAGAAGCTCCGAGAGCAATTCCACAGAATTAAACGTTTGTTTACTTCGGCATTTTCCAACATCCACGCGCTGGGGTCTGGAAAACCCTCACACCTACAGCTGTGTTCTCGAATGGTTTGGGGTGTATCTGTGTGATGCATTCCCCATCGGAAAGCCAAATCCCTTCCTCCTGCATTTGTGTATTGACAACAGCAGTGTGGAAGCTGAGAAACGCTCTCACTGCGAGGTGTGCCCAGACTCTGAGGGAGAGGGTGTCATGTGACTTCTGCACATCATAGCTGTGAGATGCCAACCCCTCCAGGAAACTCGGCAGCTGCTCCTCCAAGTGGGTTCAGGTTGAAGCCTCAAAGCGCGCATTCCCAAAGCTCGGCAGGAAGTTAGGTGAATAAGCGAGCTTGAGACACCCCAGGGAGCCGCAGCAAGGAGTGTACACACGGAAGTGGGCCCGCGGGCAGCGCCAGCATTCCGGGCATCCCTGATGTGCCAGTGGAGAGGGCACGGGGCCCAGATGTGCTCGGTGGCCATGCGCGTCCTTACTTCCGCTCTGAGTGGAAGCAACCGGGGCCACCTGGTTTGATCCAGTCGTTCCCCCTGCTGTCTGCTCCTCTGAAGACCAAGGGCGTTGTACAGAAAGCGCTCACCATAGCACTGGCTCCCGAAGGCGCCTGGTGAATGGTAATTCTCTCCCTGCACCACCCCACCTCCCACCCCCCCCAACTCAGGCTCACCTATGCCCGCATGTACCTTGGCTTCCTGTGCTGCCCTAACTCTGCCGCTCCCTGGACACATGGTGAACCCCCTATCCCCCACCCCCTGCCCCCTGCTGCCATATCCTCCCTTTACCCTGGTGTATGCCCAACACCAGGAAAAGTGGCCTTGTCTTGCACAATCCAACTTGACCTTGCCTTTTGAAGTGGCTGTTAATTCTGCCCTTCCTTTCCTTACCATGTTCTTCTACTGTCTGTGTATTTTGAAAGCCTAGAACACTACAGACCAAGTGGTTCTGGACCGACAGTTCCCTGGGCGTCTTGGGCGTAGCTTGCTTACACGGAGCAGCATCTTCGCAGATGCACAGATAGCAGCCTTTTATGCTGAGAGAAGAAAGGACTCTGAGGCTTTCCTGTCTCTAGAACCGGGTACAGGCTTGATAAGTGGAGATTTTTCTTTCCACATCTGACCTGTAATTTAATAGCAGACTCAAAAGGATGTGTTAGAGTGAGAGGGGGTGCTGAGATGCCAGGTGCATCTTGAAAACATAATAGCATGCCTTTGCAGAGGTCCCGTCTGCTGCAGGCATGAAACTTGGCTCTACGTCAGTGTGCTGCTCTCTAATTTTCTCAATAACTGCAATGGTTTGTATCGTTATCTCCTTGGGGTGCCACACAGCCCAGGATTTAGGAGCGGGTCTCTGAAGTCATGCAATCAGAGCTCCCAGCCCAAGTAGCTGGGGGAGTTGCTTTAGGTAACTCGGTCACCTATGCTTTCCTTTCTTCATCTGTAAAATGGAAATAAAACAAAAAACACGTGTACAGGATTGTGTGGGAGCAGGTGAAGCGGTCGACCCTGTGACACCCGTGAGATGACGCAGGTAGGAGGAGCGGCACAGGAGATGCTCAGGAAAAGCAGCTGTCGTTAGACCCTCCTGTACGTGGCGGGCACAGACCCAGGACGGCCTTCTCCAGGGACTCTGCCGAGCTCCCTGAACTCCACATGAGGAAAAGCTCATTCACCACCAGGCCCATAAGGAAGGCCACAGACGGGATGCGAACGTTTCCCAGCCGTGCTCGAAGGATGTGGGAAAGCACAAGTCTTCACTGTATGAATGGAGTAGCGAGGCGGGTAAGGAAGCTTCCTGCGGTACCACGTCATTTCCTCCAATGGTGCTCTGGTTTCAGGAATTAGGAAGCTGAGAGGAGACTTAATTTCATTGTCTGCCTCAGATCAAGAAGCTAGGGCACAGGGGCAGTTTGTAAGTGCAGTTCACATGGGAGAGTCTGCACTGCTCTCCTCGTTCCAGTGTACCCGTTAGTAACACTTTTTCCTTTTTCAAAACCACTCCAGTGAGGGCTACCTTGACCTTATTGGAATAAGCAATTGTCTCAGTGTTCTGGGTATCTGTGTTCAAATCCTGCCTCCACCATGTACCGGTTCTGTGTCTAGATGAATTCACTCACATTCTCCTTCTACAAATCGAAGGCAATCCCATAAGCTTCTCAGGAATTGTGAAGACTCAGTGATGGAAGTATGGGAGAAAGGTGATATACATTAATCAACCCATGAGGTGAGCCCTCAGCCACTTGCTTGGCCCCTTGAAACTCCAGTGACCCATCTAACTGAAGAACACGGATCCATATTGCATAGTTCTCCAAGTACCTCTTTTGGCTATCCACTCATTTAATTCAGTTCCACATGTTTGAGCAAAGATCTATGTCCTATGAGTAATTTTCACAAATACATCTAATGGAGGGCCTCATTTAAGAAGCTCTACAGAGGAAATGCAAGAGGTCATAGGTTTGAGGGGGAAGGGTTCCCTCTGGTTGGTTGGGATTTCAGAAGAATATAACTTTTGGGGGAGATGTTCCAACAATGGCAATGATCACAGCAGGCAATAACTCAAGGAGGAAATTCCAGACACAGACAGTAGAAGAGGACAGGGTACAGTGGAGAGCACTCCAAACACAGTAATGTTGGATAAACTGGAAACAGACTCTACAAGGCTATGAAACCGGAAGTAACTAATGGGGAGCCCCTGGAGGCCGGGGGAAAGAAATCTGGCCTCGCTGCTGCCAAGCTGTCAAAACAGCTCTCCGGCTACTCTTGAAGGGAATCAACTGCAGGCAGTGAGCGGAGGCAGGGGGCAGGAGGCCAGCTAATGAAGTATTACGTAAGCATTGTCTAGTCATTTTTCTTCTAAAGAGTTCAGTTCAACTGGTCCTAATTGCCCCTTAATCCTTCAGAGCTAACAAATCAAATATCTTCTAGCAAAAATATGTAAATATAAATTTCTCGACTTTTAACTCTCCACCTTAGATGAGGTTTCATTTATTTTGCCCAATTTTTGTTCATAGAGCCAAGTGTGTTGCTAGCAAGTTGGTCAGGAAAAGCTTCAAAGAGTTCACAGATCGCTTAACTCCATGATCATGTATTTTATACAGTAAAGACTATGCCTTTTATTGCTGCAAGAATCAGAAGTATGATAAGAAAGAAATGCAAGTTGTTGAAAGGAAGAACAAATCAGATGACATTGGAATTAAAATTTGTTAGGCTTACCAGAAGATCTAATTCAACAGGGAAACAATGAAGGGCTGGGAAGATAGCTCAGTGGAATAAGTGCTTCCCTGGCAAGCACAAGGACCTGAGTTCAATCCCTGGTTCCACCAAAAGAAAGAAAGAAACAAACATAAGTCAATGAAATCGAAGGTAAGACAACACAAATTTTCCAAAACGAATCACAGAAATAATAAAAGCTATAAAAATAGTATGGAGACTTAGCAACTGCTGTAATATAAACTAATTTATCATACATGTGACTAAAGTCTCAGAAATGTGGTAGAAAAAGGAAGAGAAGCACAAAGCAATCAGTATTATAATGGCTTTAAATTTTCCAAATCCAAAAAGTGTACATATGCTCAAAAGAAACGCAAACAAAACCATACCAATGCACATAGTGATCAGACTACTAAGATAAAAAGAAGAGAAAATTCTAAAGTTAGTGAAAGATGATGGCAAACTACATGCGAAAGAGCAAAGGTGAGAACTTCCACAGACTTCCCATCACAGGCAGTGCAGACTGGGGCGCAATGGAACGCTGTCTTCACCCTGCTGAAATAGGAGGAGGCCGCGCCTGCCCAGCCTCGGGCGTCTGAGCCCTCCCTTCCGAGTCACCACTCCCCCTGCAGTACTTCCACAGGGGTACAGGATAGCTGCCCAAGCTTCCGACAAAAGCCCCAGGAAAACAGAAAGAGCAACAGTGTCCTCCCCTTCAGGACACTCCCTCTAAGCATCACGCCAACACCGTGTGGAACTTAGATACAAGGCCACGTCCAAAGGCAAGAAAGTGGTGCCTCAAATTTCAGTGGCCCATGCTGAGATCCAAACCTGAGCCCCCTTACTAAGGAAGTGGGAGAGAATAAATATTAATGGGGAACTAGCAATTTTTGTCATGCATATTAACATAAATGTCAGTTCCTTTGTGTTCTTGGTGCTGCTGTTAGCAACACGGGTGACTCTGAGGCATCAGCAAATCCTCCTGTAGGTGGAATGCAGGACAAGGAGCAGGCGACCTGTGGGATCCTTCTACCCTGGCCATCCTTTCTCGCTTATTGTGGGACTCAGGAATATTCTTTTAGTACAAAAACTGAGACTGGTGGACGTCCTTTCACTGGATCTGGAGCCAGCAAGCACACTGTTGGACAGACCAGATCTTGTCTGTCACCTACTTTTGGAAATAAAGTTTTATTGAAATATAGTCACCTCCATTCAGTCACACCTTGCCCATAGCTCTTCTCAGGCAGCAATGGCTGTGGTGCCTAGCTGGGAGAGGGGCGGGGCCCCAAAGCCTGAAATACGCTCTCTGCGGCCCTGTGAGCAGAAGTTTGCCAATTCCTGTGCTAGGCAAATGAGCCAGCCCACATGACCAACCAACTTAAGGAAACTTCGCTACCTTTCTTCCATTCGCTCCTTTCTAGCCTATTTTGTGTCTTCTATAAACATACTATGGTCTTAATTTCCAAGAAGTTCAAAAGAAACCAATGTGGATACTTTGCCAAAGAAACAAATGATTGAGTATTTACTCGCTTCTTGGAAAAGCTTGCATTTGCCCTTGAAATATCAGGTTTTAAACACAGTAAGCTTCTTCCTCAGGAATTATACTGAAAAAAAAAAAAAAATGCTTTGGAACATAGCCGAAAAAAGTGGGAATACAAGGGATAAAATCCTGGCAAAACTGCTCAGAATAGTTTTGCATTTGTAGAATATATTCTCACATCACGGAAAAGGATCACAATTCAGGAGGAGCTTTTCCGAAAGAAGAGGAAGCCAGGGAAGGTCTGTCTGGGACTCAAGACAAAGGAAGATCACCAGGTGAGGACAGCTTCTCAGGTAAGCCACAGGAAGTGCGCACTACACAAAAGGAAGAACTAGGCAGCAAATCCGGGCCTGACCCTTGGTGGCGGAGGCCCCACAGGCGAGGTGCCTAGTGGCCCAGATGTCCAGGGTGAGAAAGAGACACTTGTCTGAACCGTTGGAGAGGATGACTTCATTGGTGCTTCTTAGGTAATGATGCACAGAGGCCGCCTCCCTGGGCAGGGTCCCGCAAGTGACCGATCCCTGTGTCCTTCTCAACGGTGGAGAGTATGAATCAGACACCCTAAAGGAGTGCCCTTCCTTTAACTAGGGTCAGAATCGCAGGTGGTTGGGTGGACCTCAGAGACTGCATCAAACACTGCACTTCACCCCCAGTAGTCAGACTGCCCTGTTCAAGGCTCTTAACACCTAAGGCATGAGGTGAGGTCTGACGCTCCACCACTGACCCTCGTTACAGACAGGAACGTTAGCTGTCCTGCGAGACTCCCAACCTTGCCCTGGGAGGCAGCAAGTGGATGCCAATCACACGTGGATCTGAAGGAAGGCCCTTTCCCATGAGGTGTTTCCCAGGGCAGCGGCAGGGATGCACCCGCTCCTGACACCTTTGTGTAAACGTATACCCATGGTGCCCAACACTGTCTCCCACCCTGTGCGAACTCCTCGGCTGGTGATGTTTTGCTCAGATGTCGCCATACCCCATGTGCTTTCTTTCTCCAAATCTCTGCTCAAATCTTAATGTGTTCAGAGAGGCCATCTGTGAACTAAAGCAAGACCCCCTCCATCTCTCACCTTCTTTCTGTTTACTTTGCCTCATCTTCCACCCAAGCACTCACTGTTTCCCGACGTATTGTACATTTGTGTGCTTATTATCCAGCTCGACCTAGAACAGTGTCAGCTCCATGAGGCTGCAGACTTTGTCTCTGTGACCCTGTGTCTCCGCACATGGAAATGATCTGAAATATGGTGAACATGAAATAATTTTTATTAGTAAAAAGAATTTGAATGAATACAATCCAGCCATCTGCAGAAAAAAAAAAGGAGAAATAACTTTGTTTTTAAAAATAGGCAATCAGTGTCGGAACTAGTATGGAGGTTCCCCAAAAATCTACAATTAGAACTATCATACAACCCAGTACATTCCCTGGCACGTGCCTGGAGAAATCAAGTCAGCGTGCGCGTAGGCCCTGCACCCTCGTGCTGCTTTGATATGATCCGCAGTAGCCGAGACCAGATGCCTAAAGAAAGTGTGGTGTGTGAGTGTGCGCGGGGGTGCGTCCTACAGCCAGGAAGAGGAACTGAGCTCTCCGCAGGAAAACAGATAGAACTGGAGGTTACTGTGTCAGGCGAAATGAGCCAGACTCACAGGCCAAGTATTCCCTGTTTCTCTGATCTATGGAACTCTTTTAAAAGGTGGGACGAAAGGAGTACGGTGACCACTATTACAGAAAAGGAACAGAATCAGAGAGAGGGAGGGCGTGGAGAAGTGGGGCGGCCATGCTGCATGGAAGCAAGAGGCAGAGCCACCCTCACTCATGAGAACTTTTGTTCGCAATTTGGTTCGCAAACAGAAGCGTCTGGCAACCTTGGGTTTGTGTTTGCAAATGCCGCATCAGGTGACAGACATGACCAGGCCCATCTTCCCCGCACAAATGTGAACATGGCCACCTTTTCCAAAACTGCAGAACAAATTAAGTTCATGAATCACATAAAACTAATTGGCACTTAATAAAAATAGATCTCAAATAGGCAACCAGTCAAATTGCAAATATACTTAAAGAAAACAGTCAAATAGTAATGGGGAAAGAAGGGAAATAGTTACCCTAGAAAACTTAGGCCACAAGTGCCATTGCAGCAGAGAATGTGTCGGAGCTCTGCTGATCTTGCCTGCCTAGACCAATAAAGCAGGGAAAAGCAGTGGTGATCAAAGAACTTTTCTAAAGAAAAGAGTACATCATAAATCACAAATTTTCAAATACCTTGTTAATAAAAATTCTATCCAATAAATCCTTACCAAGAGTCACAGTAAGCTAAGCAAGTAAACGTCTCCTTAGTCCTCATTTCTTTTCAAGTTTCAAAAGTATTATTAGCTGGTAGAGTCACAACCTTAAGTCAACCTTCATGCTACTTTTATTTCTCTGTGTCGGGCCATTCTGCCGGTCTCTGAAACAGCCCGCATGCACGTGGAAGTAGCTGTGGACAGCATGTTTTTATAGGTTTGCCTTGCAATCTCAGGACACTCTTCAAATCAACCAATCTGCTTTGAAGGGGAACAGAAGGATTTTTTTTTAATTACTAACGACCTCCAACAACACCTTGAGTTTTTCTAACACAGGGATAAAGGAGAGAAAAGGAGGATTCAGAAGCTGTAGCAAACAACATAACTGTTCCTAATTCAATAATGCCACAGAACAAAACATTTCAAAAGTGGCTGCTATTTTTTCCTCCCAGGCCATTGTGTTAGAGCAGGGGCATGCCAAGAATAGAGGCACCTGAGCCTGGCTGGAAATAGCTCAGACAGCGCTGGACACTGTGCACGGCGAGGGGGGACATGCTCACGCGAACGGGGGATGCAGCCTGACTTTCAAAAACAAGAAAACGCAGAGGTCTGACTACCTGCCTCATCAATGTCACCTATGCAGGGGCTTCAGAATACACACAAACCCCAGGGTAGACCAGGAAGCCGCACCTTCGTCTGTGTGCACACTGCATGCGGGTGTCTTCCCATGTGTGCATAAGAAACGGGGGACGAGCCCACCTTTGCTTTTGTCCTAGCAGCTAGACATTTGTTCTAGACATTATGTTTCTAGACATTTATATAATTTTATTCAATGCTATCTTCAATCATTTACCAAATTCCCATATGAGCAGGTTCTATTTCCATTTAGTTTTCTAATTCTAGTCAAGCATGTGCAGGGCATCTTGGCAGCTCGGTGGAGTCAGGAGGTTCCAGTCAATGCCCAACGCTGCTGGGGCAGAGACCTCCGTCCTCAGTGGTCGGGGAACCATGGAGCTGAGTTGAGCGCCTCCTGGTCCACTCTTGGCTCAGTACAGGAACCCTGGCCTCAGTGCCCCACTCAGAACTCACCCAGACCCTTTGGAGCATGCTTAGGACAAGAAGCTCACTGCCTTATCCCAAAGGATATAGGCAGAACTTGTAAAAGTAGGTGTTCATATCAGAAAGAGTTCTAACTTTAGGGCTAGGATAGTAGTTTGAGTCCCAACTTGAACTGACCATTCGGAGTCCCTGAGCCTCCAGGGCATACCTATAAAACATGCGGGATCATCAGTAGGATAATTCTGTACTCTGAAAGAGATTTGGTACTGATAACTACAGCGCCAGTCAGCCAAGAGCACAAGGCTTTGCCCCAAGGGGCTACAAAGACACAACGGGTCTCACTCCCTCGCTCCCATAACTTCCGCTTGACCTCAAGCCCGGTAAACCCTGGCACACCGGTGTCTCAGGAAGGAAACCCCCAGCCAGAATTTCATCACTGTGTTTTTGTGTAGGTCCCTTCTCCCCTTCATGTACATAGTAGAATGCACAGAAGCTCGGGGTCCGTTCCTGCTGTCACCCTCTCTTTCTTTCCTCTCTCTCATTTTTCAGTGGGCACCACACATTGGTGGCAGTTGTCAAGGCTGATAGGGAGGTGTCCTCATCCTTCCTGTCTAACTCAGAGGAGAAGGAAAGGCTGGGGGTGCACGTCAACCTGCAGGGGGGGTTGTTTTTTATTTTGTTTCGGGTATCAAGAATCAAACTCAGGCCTAGCAAGCGCAAGGGCCTGAGTTCAATTCCCAGTTCTGCAAAAGGAAGAATCAAACTCAGGACCTTACGGTTGCCAGGCAGGTGCTGAGCCGCTGAGCTCTATCCCTAGCCTGGGAGCACAAGACAAGATGAAGGGTGCATGTCGCCCTGCTAGCTTGTTCAGGGGGGAGCAGTTTTACTCCAGTGAGCAAGGAAATAAATAGGCATGGGCTGCTTTACTGGGCCTGCTGCCTTGTTTGCAAATAAGAGGATTTATAAACTCAGTGAGTACCATTAAAGTCTGAGAAAAAGAAGTTGCCCTGAAGTTCTGGAAGGTTCTCCACATGAGTGTCGAGTCTGAGAGGCTCCGTGGGCTAGAACAGTGTAGTAGGTGTTTCCCAGTACTCAGGGCTTATGAATATTTAAAGGTAATAACTGTCACACAAAATGTTTAATGATCTTGTTTACATGTAAAAGACCTTGAGAAGGGTCTGTTGGAAATGAAGCTGGTGCCAACTTCAAAATCTCTTTCTTCTCTGTTTTCTTTTGAGGACCAGTAGATGTCCTTTAATACTGTAGGGATTTAGGGAATGCTGCATCCTAAATTATAAAAGTGTACAAACTGATGTTGGAATTTGTACTTTGCAGTTCTAGGGCTTCTCAAAATGACTTTTTTCCACTGATGAAAAAGAAACTTTGGTGGGAAATTCCCCTTCCCCCAACTCCAGCACTTCTCGGTTTTCTGAAATTCATCAAACGCAAAAGAAGCAAGGGAAGCTGCCGACCTGGGTGATGGAAGCTTGGGCTCTGGCTCACACAGGGCTGAGCCTAGGCTTGCTCTCCATGCTGTGTTCTCTGGGTATTCGCAGGCAGGTCCTTCACTTTCCCCGGGTCTTAGCGCTCTTGTTTGTCACCTGCCTCTCAGGGGAGCTGTAGGCTCAAGTGGCACAAATGGAATGAGGAATGACGTAAAATAACTGACACACAAATGCGTGCTACATGGCTGTTGCCAGATTTTATTTGATTTTTATTAGGCTATGTTTGCAGTTCATAGTGAGCATTCATCACAGGAAGTTGGTACACACACATGTAACAAAGCTGAACTCTTTTGGCTTCCCCTCCCCTTCCCCCTTCATGGCTGTTAAGCATGTTCACTATGCAACATGTTTTGTACACGACCAGAGCTCCACCAGTGAGACTTGTAGCTGGGTATGGTGGTGCACGCCTGCAACCCCAGCACTCAGGGGGCTGAGGTGGGCAGACCACCAAGAGCTTGCGGTCTTCCAGGCTACTCAGTGAGATCAAGGCCAGCCTGAACTGCACAGTGAGACGCTGTCTCAAGACACCACAGAGAGGCAGAGTGGAAGGAGCAGGGGAGGGGCAACGAAGAGCCCAACTCTGCAGATAGCCGGTGAAACGTTTTCAGATCCGTGGTTGGGCATCCAGGTGGAAGGTCTTGGCACCTGCCTTGCAACAAGGACTGGTCCTCCCCAAATGAAGAGCTCAGTGTTTGCAGGGCAAAGAGCCCCACACTTGGGTTGGAGAACCTGATTTCAAGGTCTCTGTCATTGTCTGAATGAGTTTCCCCACAACCACGCTGTCCCTGTGCACCCTGGGAATGGAGACAACGCTCCATTACAGTTGACAGAAGAGAGGCTGGCAAAATAGCTCAGCAGACTGAAGCGCCTATTTAGGCATGCTCAGGCAAAGGCAGGACTGTGGCTTGATTCCCGGTACCACCTGCTGCACCAGCCCTGCCCCAGAGCAGGCTGAGCAAGCCAGAGTCCTACTGGATGCCTGTAATCCCAGCACTGGGAAGGCTGAAAGCAGGATCGTCACGGGTCCAAGCTACATAGTGAGACCCTGCAACCAATACATAAAAAAAAAAAAAAAGTTGATGGAAGAGTCCAGTAAGAAACCTGCCTATACCAGGAAGGGCTGCTGTTTTAGGTTTTCATTACTGCACAAAAAGTTACCTCCAAGCCTCCTGACTTTGAGAAATGAGGTACAGTGTCCCACAGCTTCTGTCATTTGACATTGTCCACTGGCTCAAGGTCTCCTGCAAGCTGTGAGGAAGGGAAGGAGGCCCTCCAGAGGCTACAGACCCAAAAGGCAGGGCCACCGGAAGCCCCTGCCACAGTCGCCCAGGACTGGAGACCTGTCGCTTGCCTCTTATCGCGAGCACACCAGTTTTCCTCCACACAAAGTTTGACCTTCGCTTTCTCATTCTTGTGCGGACGCCCTTGTCCTAAGAGGCTGAACTATTCACCATAACTCTCTTACTTTTTGCAAACTTCATCTTGTTCCACTAGAAGCCTTACAATGAGAATACGTATGATACAATGAAGGCCAAGGAGTGATAAAATAGAAAGTAGTCTGGAACGCTTATAAAGGCTAAAAGTAAAAATTGGGACTAGAAAGAGAACATGGATATCAATGCCAAGAGAATCTGTAAAGATCGCTCATCTGGCTGAGTTTCTTGGCAGCCAAAACCAAAAAGGGGACCTCCTTGATTGCACAGTCTTCCTCGTCAGAGGAAGAAGCAAAGCCAATCCTTGAGAGGCAGAAGGTATTTAAGTATTTGTTAGCAGTGAGTACTTTGCTTTTAAAATTGCTTATGAGGTTCCCCAGTGATGCCGGGAATAATGACTTTAACAACTTAACTATAGAAATGTAGAAAATAGTTTTATAAGGCAATTTTTGTATCATTTTCCAATAAAAACCTAAAGCATGGCTGCCAAGTGCAAAGGAAATACGATGCAGTTGCAGAGGTCTCTGGTGCTTGGCTTAATCTTTAACCTAGAAGTTCTGTGATGCCCAAGGCTTACCTTGAAGGCTAAGCCCACGTCCCTGTCAATGGCTGCCCAAGGGCTGACATGAAAAGGACCCTGAGCTCCTGTCTGCGCTCCAGGGGAAAGAACTCGGCAAGCAGTGATGACGGACAGAGCACGGGAATGAGGGGAAATGGCTGAGACTCTCTGGTTCCTACCCTGGTCCAGGGCAGAAGTCTTCAAGTTCCTTTTGACCAGCGCATACTCATGTGTATCCAGAGATACCTCTGTCTTCTTCCTGGGTTGGGACAGGATGCAGAAACAACAAAGAATAAAGAGAATGAGAATAATGATCAAAGCAAAACAAACATTACTTAGATAGTATCAACGCAATCAATAAAAACGAACTCACCGAGCTTCCCAATACTCCATCTCTTCCGCTAAAACGTCACCAGTTGTAACCCTGGCTATTATTATATGCATAAAACTTAAGACAAACAGAAAATGCACCAATTAAATTTTGCCACAAGAGTTTCTTAGTAACTGTGCCTCTTAGAAATAAGGCCCATTTTGGTTGTTGGCTTAGGCACTTCCTTGGATGCCCCACACCAGCAACTTAAAGGAGGACAAGGCTGTTTTGGCTTGCAGTTTGCAGAGGCTTCAGTCCATGGTCAGGCACCTCCAAGACACAACAGTGTGGCAGAAGGGTCTAGGCAAGGTACTCACCTTGCAGCCTCCAGAAAGCGCAGAGCGTACAGAGAGAGCCGGCCGGAAGACCCGAACGGTCGCACTCACAGCAGCCCGCCCCTGCTGGCCAGGCCTCCCTCCTCACAGCAAGCCAGCTAGAAGGGCAGCTTCAGCCCACCATTGCCCGAGCCTCTGCATCTGGCCCTTCAAGGCTGTGACAGGTCACCAGACACAAGCCGTAATAATTGGCAAACGGCAACGGACTCATGCGTGCAGCCTGAAATGCTGCAGATACTGTGCTGCTGACAAAGGAGCACACGGAGATGTCACCGGGCCTCTTCCCTGTGCACCTCCTCGCCCCCAGCGCTGAAGATGCAGGAGACAGGGCTGTTCCCCTAGTGCCTGAACATCTGGCCCCGCAGCTTGTCCACTATTCATTCAATCAATGCCCACAGCCATCTTGGTCTGGTTGTAATTTTAGTCTCAAAGAGGTGTCGCAGACAGAAGGGAGTGAGGGACTGAACCCAGAAATCCTTTTGTTTGAAACTCAAGATGACTACTTGTTGTTGTTGTTGTTGTTGTTGTTGTTGTTGTTGTTGTTGTTGTTCTTCTTCTTCTTCTTCTTCTTCTTCTTCTTCTTCTTCTTCTTCTTCTTTCTCTCTTTCTTTCTTTCCTTCCTTCCATCTTTATGTGTTTGGTACAGGGACTCACTATGCAGCTCAGACTCATAGTGATCCTCCTATTTTCGGCCTCTCCAGCACTGGGATTACAGGTGCCTGCCACCATGCCTGGTCTCGGTGGCCAGCTCAGGGTGCCCAGGGGGCGGGGCTGGCATGACACGTGATGCCAGGGATTGAACCCCAGTCCCTGTGCTTGCCTAAGCAGGCACTTAGTCCACTGAGCCACCTCACCAGTCCTACGCCTTCTGTCAGCGGGCTTACTTTGTCACTCGAATCCCATAGAGGAAGCTTTCCAAGGAGCTATTTTTGAAAGCAGAGGCCTGCGTCTAATGAGCCATTTCATCTAGAGCTATAAGTTTCTTACAGGTGCCCGGTCTGTAGCAGGCGCTGAGCCAGGGAGGACGCTGCTACTCAGCCTCTGAGTTCTCTGACAGCTGTGAATAGCCTAAGGCATGTCTCCTCCACCGGGCACTGTTAACTAGGTGGACACGATGTAGAGACTTCCCAGCCAGAGAGCTGCCTTCCTTGTGCCCTAGTGAACTTGACGCAGACTGGCTGTGCTGCAGGGAATAAGCTCTCACGTGGGAAAGGGTCCCCGCCGGTCTAGTAGGGCACCACGATCAAGCAGGACTCTGACAAGGAGGCAGGATGCTGGAGTTTACGAATGCAGAGATGAGGGAAGCTAGTCCTGACAACCCTAGAATCTTCCCAGAAATACTTTCCATCTGACACCCTCCCAGATATACGTGTTCCTTCTCCTGTGACTTAAAATTCCAGATCAAGAAATAGCAGTCTGCAAAGGTGGCATCCCCGAAAATGACACCTGGGGACACAGTGCACATCTGCCAATGCTTTGTGGGCCTTTAGGCCGTGGTGCTCAGTGACAGCTCATGGAAGCATTCTGCAGCAGTGTCACACAGCGCCTTCTCCAAGGAAGCACGGAGTCTAGCAGAGGGCTGAGAAAGCTAAGGAAGGGGAGTGGGGGTCACTGAAAACTACAGCACAGACTAGCAACAGCCACTGCATTACCCTAAGGGGTGGAGGCTGGCTGAACTCACATCAGGATTGTCACGAGTCTCAAGTGCCCCCTGCCCTTGCTGAGATAGGCAGGGGCGATCAGAGCCCAGGTCCCGATGACCCCCCAGTTTGCTGCTGCTACTGCTGTTGATCATTTGTTTCTGCTAAATGGCAGGCCCAGCAAAAGAGGCCTCTATTTAGCAGAGCATGGCATGAAATCTTTGGACCTGATGACGGGAGTGTAGCGTAGAAGCTGGAGAGAAGATGCAGAACACAGGCTTTCACCACTTTAAAGCCGCGAAGTGGGCCACACTGCTGCAGGCCCTGGGAGCACGGCTTAGAGGAAAGCAGGGTGACTGGGCAATGCCCACCTCATAGTGATGTAAAAGAGGCACTGTGCAGGCAGAGGGAGATGGCCCTCTTATGAGCATATTCAGCATAAACTGGGCCTCAAGGGGAGACTTCAGAAACGCCTCTCTCTAAGCACGTACCTGGAAAGTGCAAGGTCCTGAGTTCAATCCTGGTGCTTCAAAAAAAATGATTCTCTCTGTCTCTGTCTCTGTCTCTCTCTCTCTCTTTGTCTCTATCTCTCTCTGTCTCTATCTCTCAATGTCTCTGTCTCTGTCTCTCTTTGTCTCTATCTTTCTCTGTGTCTGTCTCTGTCTCTCTTTCTCTCTCTGCCTGTCTCTCTCCTTCACACACACACACACACACACACACACACACACACACACACCCCAGAGAGACAGAAGCCCTTGGGCTCATAGATGGGGTTCAAGCTACCTTATTGTGAACATCAAAAGACAGAGCGCCTGCACTGACTCCTCTGTGTTATACACAAAAGCAACTGGAACGTAGACCAGGTACAGTGTGTGGTAAAGAGACAGCCAACCATAAACTGTGAACTTGCTAGAATTCACAGCCTTGAACTCAGCCTTGCTCCTCCTAGCCCACACCCTGGGCCATGCAGATGGAGGGAAGTGCCTGGGCCTTTTACCGTGAGTGCCACATGGGTCATTTTGAAAGTTTTCTCTTTTCTGAGAAACAAGGAAGGCTCACCAAGGGCAGCGCATGCCTCAGAGCTAAGCCTCCGGAGCTGCACTCTCAGGGCCAAGCCCTGCCCCTGGCCCAGGATGCTGGAGCTGCCCAACCTCGGCCCCTGTAACCCTTGGGTGAGTGTGATTGAGCATTCCGTGAGAAGACGCAGTGCGCTCCACACAGTGGGTGGCCCTGACAGCTGCGCCTCGGCTCTGGTGCTGCAGCACCACCACCCCCAGTTTCCCCTCAGTTAGGCTGGGTAAGGGACCCCATGCGGCTGCTCAGGTGATCACCCAGTGCATGTGGCAGCCCTGTGAGACACTTCTCGTCACAAGCCAGCCTGCAGGACCAAGGCCAGCCCTGCTCCGGCTCACCTGCCTGTGTCCCTGACATGATAAACCACTGTTCTCTGTCCAGCATCTCAAGACGTCTGCCACACTTTTCCCTTGCAGTAGCCATGTGGCTTTCTTGACGGGCACTTGTCAGTCACAGTAAGGGACCTTCAGAGACGGCCACGCTAAGTCCATAGCCAGGCTGTCAAGGTGACTGTCTCCAGCACACTGGCCCACATGGATGTGTGCATTTTAAAGTTCTATGGTAACACATCCATAACAGGAAACGGTTCTGCCATTACAGACTATTACTTGTATTATTGTCATTGCCATCATCAAAATAGCCATCACCATCCAAGGCCTCAGAGCCTTCCAGGGCTACCCAAACAGCCTGTCACGAACTCAGTGGTTTAGAAGAACCGAAATGTTTCCTCTCACAGTGCTGCAGGCTCCAAATCCAAGCCAGGGCCTGAGTGGACCGTGTTCCTTTCCTAGGAAGTGTGAGGGGGAGTCCACTCCCTGCCTCCCTCTGAGCCACTGAAGACTGCTGGCAGTGCTGGTGTCGCTTGGCCTGGAGAGGCGCCGCTCAGCCTGCGCCTTGTCTGTCACACGCGTCCTCATGCCTGCGTGTCTGCTTGCCTCAGCTTCCCTTTGCTTGTGAGAACGCCGGTTTTTGCATTAGACCCCAGTTTGATGCACAATGACCTGTAGGAACCCCGACTCCAAAGCAGGTGGTATTCATGGGACCCGGGTGGACATGGAATTTGGGAGCACACACTGCCTAAGTTCTAAATTCACAGCAAACACGGAAGGTGGGGTGATGGAGCGCCACAAACCGTCAGAACTCCAGAGCTGTGAGCAGCACCTCTGTGTGACCTTCTATGTGTTTCACAGGTAAAAAGACCTGACCTCATCATCCTACTATGAACGGCTTCTCTGTGTAGGACCCGGGTCCTCACTGCTAGGCTTAAGGCATGCCTTGCACTTCTGCAGTACATATGCCATAGTACTGGAGCATGCGTTACTATTTACATTTCAGTATGCAAGTTCAGTTTCTCAGTCAGGTTTAACACTGGGACCCATTTATAACTAGGAATAAAACAGTTTGCAACTCATGTATATGCTTGGCCTGAGGACTAGGTGAGAAATTATATGGAAGAGCACAGCTGGAAATATACGGTACTCAGCTCATGTCAGGCATATGGTTACCATGTCTTTCACACAATGGCCAGGAAGAGCGTGGCATGTGAACTCTTCCCAGTGCTACCAGGGTCAGGGGTGCCATTCAGAGCCTTCATGCTATTTAGGGCTGGGCTCCGTTTAATACACAGTCATTCATGAAGCAGCCCTGTGCATCGGGCAGCAGCCTACGCACTGAGAGCCAACGCAGAGTGCTCTAAAGCACAGGAAGGTGCAACCCCTGACCTCCAAGAACTTGGAATGTTCTAGAGCATTCGTAGTGAGCTATCATTCAAACCTCAGGAGGATGGATGTTGTGGAAAAGGGCAAAGTATAGTGCTTTGACAGAAGAGACGATGTGATGGCTTCCATCTGGGGCAGAGAGGGGAGCTGTTACAGACCTGCTGTTGGGATGGGGACTCCAAAGGAAACAGGAGCCAGGGGAACAGACAAAAGATCCCGGGGAGAGAAGAGGGTAGTGGCAGTGGCACTGCGATATGAGAGTCCACGTGAGCCTGAGCTGCGGCAGGCTCCCTCACAGACAGACAAGTGGCACAGGCTGGAAGGGACAGGCAGCAGCGAGAGGCGGAGCACTGGAGCCGAGGCTGCTCGTGAGGGCTCCGACTCGCGGGCCGGGACAGACGGACAGGACAGTCCAGCTGCACCCGAGCCACTTGCGTCTCCCCCAGTTATGTCAGAGAGGTTCTTCAAATTACTCCATGTCTCCTCTGGCCTCTAAGTTGGACTCACAATTTGATTTGAAATTTGGAATATTGTTTTGAAATATGTAATTCATTTTTAATTAATATTTAATTTTCTGAATATTTTTAATTATAATTTTTGTTTTATGATTCATACTGTATCTTTGACTTACAATCTACTCATAAGACGTGGTATGATATTTTCTGCTAGTCTTAGAAACTTTAAAAAGAAAA
>PVKN010008568.1:0-24958 GCA_004027915.1 Capromys pilorides | reverse complement strand
TCAAGAAAATTATATACCATGACGAGGGAGGATTCATACCAGGTATGCAAGGATGGTTCAATATGTGCAAATCTATAAGTGCAATACACTATATCAATAGAGCCAAAACCAAAATCACATGATCATCTCAATTGATGCAGAAAAGGCCTTTGACAAAATCCAACACTCATTCATGTTCAAAGTCCTACAGAAAATTGGAAGAGAGGGTCTCTACCTCAACCTGATAAAAGCCATCTATGACAGTCCAATAGCTAATATAATTCTAAATGGGGAAAAATTGAAGTCTTTTACTCTCAAATCTGGTACAAGACAAGGATGTTCTCTATCACCACTCCTATTCAACATAGTTCTGGAATCATTAGCGATAGCCATTAGACAAGAAAAAGAAATAAGAACAGGTAAAGAAGAAGTAAAATTATCACTATTTGCAGATGACATGATAATCTATTTGGAAGACCCAAAAAACTCCACAAAGAAGCTACTAGAATTAATACACAAATTCAGTAGCATAGCAGGTTACAAAGTCAGCACACAAAAGTCAGTAGCATTCCTCTACACAGATAACAAACACACTATGAGAGACATTAGAGAAACAATCTCTTTTACAATTGCACTGAAGAAAATGAAATACTTAGGAGTTAACCTAACTAAGGAAGTAAAAGACCTTTTCAATGAAAACTACAGTACTCTGAAAACAGAGATCCTAGAAGACCTCAGAAAATGGAAAGATATTCCCTGCTCCTGAATAGGAAGAACCAACATTGTAAAGATGGCCATACTCCCTAAATTGTTATACAGATTTAATGCAGTTCCTATCAAAATACCATCAGCCTACCTCACAGACCTGGAGAAATCATTCATAAAACTGATTTGGAACCAAAAGAAGAGCCAGAATTGCAAAACAATTCTGGCAACGAAAGTAGGGCAGGAGGCATTACAATTCCTGACCTAAAGTTATACTACAAAGCTACAGTAATAAAACCAGCATGGTATTGGCAAAAAAACATGGACCTGAGGTTCAGTGGAATAGATTTAAGAATGCAGAAGCAAATACAAACACACTCAGCCAACTTATCTTTGACAATCGGGCCAAACACGTTACTAGAAGAAAGGCTCTTTAACAATGGTACTGGAAAAACTGGCTCTCTACATGCAGAAAACTAAAACTTTACCCAAATCTATCACCATGCACTAAACTAAAGTCAAAATGGATTAAAGATCTAAATATTGAAAGAGAATCATTAAATCTGCTGGAAGAGAAAGTGGGAGAAAATCTTGAAGACATTGGGATAGGCAAAAAGTTCATGACCAAAAATCAAATTGCACATTTAACAGTTGAAAAATCAACAAATGGGACCTCCTCTGGCTAAGATGTTTTTGCACATCAAAAAAAATTACCAACAGAGTGAAAAGACAACCCACAAATTTTGAAAAGATTTTAACTAGTAAGTATTCAGTTAAAGATCTTCTATGTAGAATTTAGTAAGTAGTAAAAACCATTAGGGTCCCAAAATTCAAAGACCCCCATGCAGAAATAGGCATCTGAGATGAACACACACTTCTCAGAGAAATAAATTAAGCAAGCCTACACATACATGGAGAAATGCTCCACCACGTTAGATATTCATGAAATGCAAATTACAGTGACACTTAGATACCATTTCACTCCAGAAAGAATGGCTATCATAAAGAAATCAACCAACAACAAATGTGGGAGAGGCTGTGGGGAAAAAGGAATCCTTACCCACGGCTGGTGGGAATGCAGATTGGTGCAACCATTATGGAAAGCGGTGTGGAGGCTCCTCAAAAAACTAGAACTGGAAATCCCATTCAATCCAGCTATCCACCTATTGGAAATTTTCTCAGAAGAACTGAAAACATCATACCATAGTGATATCTGTGCACCTATGTTTATAGCAGCCTGATTTGTAATAGCCAAATCTTGGAAACAACCAAAATGCTCATCATTTGAAGAATGGTTGAAAAAGATGTGGTATTTCTATACAATGGAATATTACTCAGCTATAAGGAATGATAAACTGGAAAACTCCATATATAAATGGATGTATATTGAACATATACTCATAAGTGAAATAAAGCAGACCTACATGTGTAAATATCATATAGGCTCCCTTGTGTAAGAACTCTAAAGAAGAAATAAAGATGGAAAGACATAACACAGCTGAATGGAAATCAAAGACTTGTGGATTAAACAATGATGTGACTGGAAGCAGAAAAGAGAGGAAACATAGCATGAGCAAAATCATGCACTTATGTACACAGAATGAATTAGATTTTGGTCCTAAGAACCTTCAAAAGGTTTTTCACATTGATGATGGCAACATGCAATACTAAAACTGTTCTTGGAATGCGTGTCATTCTTGTCTTTTAGATGTGTACTGCTTGTATTGTAAGTTCCGTTACTGCTATACTCTCTCTCAAGTAAATGGTTAGTTAACAAAAAAATAAAAAAAGGCATTCACTGAGAGTAAGTGAGTAGGCAAAATGCCATAGGCTTGACAGGCTACAATTTTGTACATCCTTGGACTTCTAAATGTCTGTGTAAAATGTGTAACTGCCTTTATCACATTCTTTAGAGATTTATTAGAATATCAATGATGGATGGAAAATACCAATTTCAAGCTAAGTCTAAGATGCTTGATATTCAGAAAGACAGTGTTGTTAAGCTCACTTACCTATGTTATAGAGTAATAGTATCACGAAGCTTCTCTTCTGGAGGGTTGAGAATGTAAGTTAATAGACCAAAAATTGGAGAAAAAGAAGGGCTATGAGGGTAGCCATCATTTTGGCTCTAGCCCTTCAAGGTCAGTGAGGACTGAGGACATAAGAGAACCTGTGCTGTAACATCCTGTAACTCAGTGGTTTCCCAATTTTTCTGTTCAAGGAGATTATGGGACCTCAGAGGAAAGGAATAAATGAAGTATAGTGTGTCTAGGCAGAGTTATCTAAAGAGAAAACATTCTCTGAGGCTTTCACAGAGAGCAAACTGGTCAAGCAATGGCCATGACTGGTCCCGATGGCTGACTCTGACAACAGTTCTACAAAGCATTGTATATGGTTCCAAAGTTAATACTGAGGAGATTTGACCTTGGAAAATACAAAAGATGGAAGTTTTGTTAAACAGATCGTGCTTTAACTTGCAATTGACCACCCAGCAGAAAAGATTACGAGGCATAAAATGCAGAGCTACATTAGTATGATGAGCTGTAAGAGGCTTAAATCAATAGCCTTCAACATTGCCAGTTTCCCTGGAAATCTGCTGCAATTATGGAACATTGGACTGTGTATACAACTACTTCCTCTTAGTTCAAAGAGAAGAAATTTTTTCTTTCCTTACCAATATCCATTAGAAAATTTATCACATCTGCATCCTGTGGTCTGTATTACTACTATGAGGACAACAATATGCAATGTGTCAATTATTGCAAATGTACCACTAATGTGTTTTGAAACTATCATATTGATATTTCTTATTAAAAGTAATAAAAAATTTAAAAAAATAAATTGAACCAAATTTAAATATCCTTTCCAGGGTCTGCCAGATAGCTCAGGGGATCTAAGCATCTGCAGGGACTGAGGTTGATCCCTGGTTTCCAATGCATGGCTAACCCCCAGGGTAGGTGGAGAGGGTGACTAAGACTGGGCGTGGTTGTGTACACCTGTAATCCCAGAGCTTGGGAAGCTGAAAACAGGAGGGTCACTACAAGTCTAATCTGTGTAGGGAGACCCTGAAAAAAAAATAAATTGACTGTCTTATAAAAGCAAATTAGGTAATATTGATTGCTAATGTTGTTTAATTCTTCTATGTCCCTTGTGATTTTCTTTCAACCTTTGTATTCATTACTAAGAAAAGAATAGTCATATCTCCAAATGTGATGTATTTTTGCATTTATGTATTTTTATCTTTAGCTTTGATAGTTTTATTTTATGTATTTTGAAATTTTATTTAAAATACAAGTTTAGGGTTGCCCCAACCCGGGCTACATAGTGTATTGAAGGACAGCCTGAACTACATAGAGACCCTGTCTCAAAAAAATTATATATATATATATATATATATATATATATTAGTAATTATTTCCTCTGACAGTGGGCAAGAGAGCTCAGCGGACTGCTTAAGTAAGTGCTGGGACTGGGATTTGATTCCTGGCACCACGTGCCATGCCTGCCTCACCCCTGGATGCACTGAGCTGGTGGCCAAGACATGGCATGGTGGTGCACACCTATAATCCCAGCTCTGAAGAGGCTGAAAACAGGAGGATTACTATGAGTCCAAGCTGCACAATGGAACTTTGGACCAAATACATTTTAAAAAGATAAGATTCACGCTTTTCTTGTTAGGAGAGCAAGTGTAGATGCAAATGGATAGCTAGAGCACCCTTCTTGGCTCTAGTGCTGGTCACAAGACTCTATAGTTGACTGAAACACTGGGACAGAGTCATGACTAAGTCAGGAACTAAGGTACACAGCTCTCTCGGAATATTCATTCAGAAAAATCTTTACTAGATGGAAAGAATCAGTATTTTCTTCTTCTTGAGTGACAGGCAAAGTGACAGAATATACTTTCATTCTTGATTTATTTGCAAGGATGCACAGCACCATGGTATATTATTATCTGTTAAAATTAGAAAATACATATTATTTTACGTGTTTATCTTCTTAGGTAGATGTGCATATTTTTGTGACTGTTAAGATTATTTCATTTTGAAACGGAGTTTTTAAAAAATCATAATGCATTTTATAATCAAAGGCTTGGCATTTGAAAGCTTTATCTTTACTGCACTTTATCCAATCACTACATATTTCCTTAAGGGTTAGGCTTCCCCTGGTGCAACTGTCAACATAGCAACTGAAATGATGCGACATTAGAAGGAAAAGTATTATTCAAATTCAGATTATTCAAATTCAAAAAATGTAGATGCAAATGGACAGCTAGACAACTGAACATGATAGTGAACATGATATGGCATGATTTCTGTATTCTTTACTTTAGTAATGTTTTAATAAGTGAATACTTCTATAAGAAATAAATTTTTGATAACTTTGGCATTTAAAGCGTCAGCATCTTCTTTCTTACTATTTGTCTTTTTTATCATTTTTATTAGTTCACACTCAGTGGGGTACTGTACTACTCCATACTAGAAAGATAAACTACAGTCATCTGTGGGAAAATGGATATACCTCAAGACCATAATGTTAAGTAAATCAAATCAGAGATACAAGCTTAAATAATGTATGATTTCTTCTATATGAGAAATCCCAAATATAGATAAAGAACAAGATAAAAGATAGACAGTAGGAAATAGGGAGAAAAGCCATTCTCAGATGGGAAGGAGATCAAGAGATGGAGTAGGGAGGAAAGGAAGGGAAAAGGATGGGGAAGTGCAGATGTGTTCCTTACTTGTGCCGGCTCCCCCCGAGGACTGTAGACATTATGGACTGGAACATTTATGATCCAAAATAGGCAAAGGCTCTTCATTACTCGAAACTTACAGCTTCCAAGATCTGGTCCTTCTTAATCTTTTCAGCACCAAGTGTTACCTGGGTGTACCTTCCTCTATTTTCTGTCTGTCATAGTTTGTGTCCATTTGTGCCCCCAACACCTCATGCAATCATGCAGCAGCTTCTGGAGTTTGTGATTGATTATTGTGAGCATGGATGCAGCACCCTCCCCGGGCAGGTAATTTGCATTGCAGTGTAAGGAGGGGAGAGAGAAGCTAGCTAGCTGCCTGAGCTGCTGCTGCTCCTCCATTTTGTTCTCTTGCTCTTTGCTGCCACTGAGAACGGTTGCCCTCTGCTATGTGCCAGTCTGCGTTGGAGCCAGCTGAGTATGGACTGAAACCTCCAGTAAGTGTGAGATAGATAAACCTTTCCTTCCTTCATTTTGGGTGTTGGGTATTTGTCCCAGCTATGAGAGAAGAGTAACTGAGACACTGTCTATTCTCAGCATCCTTTGTGCCACTCTTTAAATACATATCCCATTTTTCAGACGTTAAAATATTCAGCATAAGTAAAATCACGGATAAGTTTCCTAATTGCTTGATTCATGTTTGTCCCTCATTTAATATCTTTTTTTTTACAGACCATGGAAGATTACTCTAACCATCGTGACAACATGTATTTATATGCTACTTTAAGCTGCTGTTATATTTAAAACTCCACGTATAAATAGCTTCATGGCCAGAAGCTTGTGTGTGGCCTCTAGGGAAGAAATGTCTTAGGTATCTATAAAGAAGCTTGAGGAGCTGTTGTTTTTGGAGAGGATCAGGTGTGCACTTGGAGCCATTACATTTGATGACATGAATTCTATATTTAGAACTGGAAAAGATTTGAGACCCGCTGCACTGCAGTGCTTTCTGAATTCTTATGAGCTCAGTTATTTTCTTTATCTTCTTTGACAAGGGCCAGGGTTGTAGCTCAGCAGAGCAGTGTCTTCCTAGCAAGCGCAAGGCCCAGAGTTCAATTCCCGGTAACAAAAAACAAAATAGTATCTTCTTTGACAACAAAATCCTTCTTCACCAGAGTGTGTGATGTTCAATATGCCCTCATTGCATATAGGTTTCTTAATGTAAACAAAGCTTTTGTTATTTTCTGTCTAATCTGTTCCCTCTCAGCCCCAGACAAAGTATCATTAAAGAAAATAGTTTGAGCCCGGCTCAGTATCAGGCACATTCTTGTTATCTTCATTTTATTATTGAGGAAGTTAAGGCTCAGGGATCACCAGCGACTTTCTCAAGGTCAATTAGCTGTAACCACTGCAGCTGGGAATCGGAACTACGTGGCAATGGTCTGCCCTCACCCTTCCCTCCCACTTCCTCTCCATATCCCCATCTGTGCATTGGTGCTAATGTCCGTCTCGAAATCACATAAAGGACTCCCCTAGAGTCTGCATATTTATTCTGTCTTTGGCACTAACTGGGTATAGTGGAAGTACTACCATCTTCCTAGATTTCAGTTCCCTCAACTCTCAAATGAGCAGATAGGTTATGGAGGCATGCAAGATCCTTTCCAAAACTAAATTGTTTTGTTTCCTTTGAATTTAAATGTGATTTCAGGCATTCCAACAGAACCACAGTTGTTTCGTGCCTGTGATTTTTCCTCATGTGTTCTTGAGCTGCTGTAGCCCATGCTTCAGTGCTTCCAGCTCTCCACCCTAGCCAGGACTTCCTCTCTCCATCCTTGCTCATCAGTCCCTGCCCCTACCCCATCGCTTGGGTGATGAGCATGAGAGGATGGAATTGCTAGCTAGGATACTCTGTCACAATTCCACCTACCTAGGTTATTTCATTACATGGCAACATTTTACTGCTGGAAATGAAAATGGAGGTGGTAGCATTGGGAAGTAGTGATTTGTAATTGTCAGCAGCCAGCCTGACAACTCCACCTTTGCCAGACCTCGGAACATACCCTTGAAAAATGACATAATAGGCACACTCTCTCTCTTCAGGCACTTCACAGTGCCATTCTCCACTGGTTATGCCCCAAGATTGCTCTCTGACCTGTGAGTACATGGTTGAATACCATAATGGAAGGCAACCTGTCTACCTTTATGTAATAGTTAACGATATTCACAGCTCAGAAAACGTCACCTTTTTGGATGTATTTCAAGTCAAGTATGATGGATGCCCTCAGAAACTACAGCTTAGGAACTAAAGCTGGTGGAGTTTCAAGCTAAGCGCTTTTTTTTTTCTCTCTCTCTCTTCTTTTTTTTCAAAGCATAAGCACTTTATTATTAAGCATTTATCATGCTGTTAAGCGTGGACCTGGAATGAAGGAAAAATTAGAGGAGAAAACCTGAGAAGCCCTGTGATTTGGTTCCTAAGAGACTTTTGTCCAGATCTCCTATTTTTTTTTTTTGTAATTTATTATATTTAGTACAGGTTCTACAGAGCCTCTCTTCACAGATCAGACTCGTAGTGATTCTCCTGTTTTCAGTGCTGCGATGATAGGCAGGCACCACCACACCCAGTCTCAGTCACCCTCTCAGCATGCCCCAGGGGCGGGGCTGGCACAGCACACGGGGGATGGAACCCTGGTGGCTGCTGTGCTCTACCTAAACAGATGCTTTAGTCCTCTGAGCTATCTGGCCATCCCTCACATCTCCTAATTCTATATTACATTGCTAACCTCTTTGGAAGCAGGTATCTGTCCATCTGTCTTTCTAAGAATTAAAGGCAACCTTTTGGTAAATAAGGTTAATTTTTAAATGAAGTACTGCTGCTGCCTAGGTCATGGTATGCATGGAAGTAGGTGTTTTGTGATGTTTTATTATTTGGCTATTTTCAGTATAACATTACAAGATAAAAATACCATAGCCTTTAAGCTTGGTTTACAAAACTAAAGTTTTTATTAGTTCATTCCTGGTATAGAGAAATGATGGCGAGTGTGTAAGGCAACTATCTCAACAAATAGGACCAGATCCCAATGGCTTGTAGCAAGTGTGTACGACTCTCATTCTCTCGAATAAGAGCTGGCTGAGCCGCACTCAATCCAGTGTGAGTACGGGGAGTGTGGCCAGAGCACAGGACTGTGTTTGTGTCTGCTGTGTGTCTAATTCCAGCTACCAGAGCAACCCTAACTTACGTTGATGGAAGAAGCAAAGAGCCTGGCGTGAAAACACACAATGTCCCTTGAGAACTAGGTTCACAGTTGGTACACTGTCTGTTACCCACGTTCATTTAACTAAAACAAGCCATGCAGTCCCATTCAACATCTATGGAGCAGGGAAAATGCATAATGTTTAATGCAGTGCAGGAGCTACTTAGGCCACTAGAAAAAGTGTTGAGTCCATGTTATTTTCTGGAATGTCCCCAAAATACTCATGCATTTAAAGTTGGGGTTCTTGGAAAGTGATTGGTGGTACTGTGTTTATCAGGGAATTTATTTCCAGATGAGCCCCTGGCTAAGTGTGTTTTCAGAAGCAAAGGACTGGTCAGAGGAGGGGCTTACGGGGAGCATGGCTGGGAAAGATGTCTCTCCTCCCAGCTCCTCCCTTCTTCCCCTGCCTCTTGGCTGCTATGCAGTGAGCAGCCCTCTTGGGGTCAGGCTCTTCCACAGTGCCATTTGAGCCTGCCAGCCATGGAATGAAGCCATCGAGACTGAGCCAAAATCAACCTCTTCTTTTCTAAATTGTGGGTTTTGGCTGTTTTGTCCCAAAACAAGAAAATGACTAAGTCAGTCTGTAATGGTAATATGGGGAGAAAGCAAAGAAGGGGAGCAGTAACCCAATGCACCACAGGCAGAGACTAACTCAGTAGTTGAATGATGGGTTGGAGATGCTGTCTCCATTTTAAACGGTGTATCACCTTTTCTCTCTGTCTATTTCCACTCTCTTAATAATTGACATCCAAACCTCAGACTGATGTTATAGGTTAGCATCAAGAAGTGCAGCTCATCATTTGAATGGTTGGGACAAACAGACTTTCACAGTGGTCCAAAGGTAAGTCACCACGCCTTGTGTGTGTGTCCGTGCTGTAGGTTGTATTAACTGTGGTCAGTTGTAGAATTAACCCATGTTTGTATGTGATGGATTAAGCTGTTGAAATGTCTGTGAGATACAAAACAACTAATATATACTGAGTAAAAAAAGATGTATAATGTGCATATTAAAAACAAAGATAATTAAATTGATAGTACTCAACTTTCATAAAACATTCTATGACACTCTAACCCCTAATATTAGTTTTCTATCAGAAATTAAATGGCAGCTAACCTCTTCAATATTTATCTATTTTGGGGTAATTATCTCTCTTTCATTATGCTTGCTTATGTGAAGAGAGTAGGATGGGTACTAAAAATTTTGATAAAAGCAGACATATTCGTTAGTTCTTACTAAATACTTGTTTGTTTTCTTAAAAGACTCCATTCAAAAATTGCTTTAGAAAACTGTGGCTTTTAGAAAGGTGAATTTGTCTAATGTCCTAACTTACTTTGTCAGACTTTTGAGAATAATACAGTTGTGTCACTTATCTCTGCCTTTGGTCCTTCCTTGTCTTAATGATCCTTATCAAAATTATTGTGCATCATGGTCTTACCTTGAATGTTTCCTTCATAGAGATATTGTCTGGTTAAATATTATGCATCGGAAATTGGGTCTGTAAGACTAAAACAGTCTCTAAAAGGAAGTTAATTTTCTTTGTGTCTTTATTGTTTTCCTGCATGGAAAGTTAGCTGAGCTGTATGCCTTACCTCAGTGCTTTCTCTCAGTGTGCTGTTGGGTAGCCTTATATGTGTGTGGATTTGTCTGCACTATGTACACACAGATATGCATGTGTATGTGTGTGTGAATGTGTATTGTATCTAAGGCCAGCAACCCCTGTGATTATGGGAAGCTACCATTCCTTCACATGTGAATACATTAAATTCATACCTTAAATTCACCAGACAATGTGTCTCTGATGATGGAACGTCTAACTTTCAGTGTTGTATATTGTATTTTGTGATGTATATATTTATGTTTTGTTTTGTTTTATTAATTCTGCTTAAATTTAACTCAAAGATTTTATTTACTCCAAAATAAAAGTCAAAAGGGAGAAAGATTTAAAATGAGGACTCTGATTAGTAATTATATATTTTGGAAGTGAGATACCATGGTAAAAGTTTTAAAAATTTATTTGTTCCTTTCTTGGCAGACATGGACAGAATTATTCTGGCAAGGGAGTGAACCATGTCTTTGGAAAGAAAGGGAACCTGAATTTTAGTTTCTTCACCTATTAATGCACATCCTGGACTAACTTCCCTTCAGGGTCACTGTGAGGAAATAGTGGAAGTGCTTAGCAGGATGCCTCCTTCCTGAAGAACCTTTAGGCATTAATCTGTTCTTATACTATTGGAGCAGAAGTAGGGACACTCCACAGCACATAAATCCTTCTGGACACTGTAGGTAGCCAGGAGCATGACTGGAAAGGTACTCATTTGAAGGCACAGGTCCATGTGAAGAGCTTTCCAGTCACCCCATGGCTTCAGAGGCAGCAGCACTCAGGAGGTCATGGACTCTAATTTTTCCTGGTGTCTGCCAGAAAGTATTTTATAGACATCTTTCCAGAGACAACTGCAAAATACTGTCCCCTGCATCTCTTTGACCTGAAAATATGACTAAGAACCAATGATTCAAACAATTAGACAAAAAGAATAGAAAGAAAAAGCTTAGCTGTCCTCAAATTTTCTACTTTTGAAAATGTCCCCCTAATACAAAGGGCAAACCTGTTGTCTCACGTTCCCTTAATGTGTGGACTTATTCTCAGCCTGTGATACTTGTAAGTCAGGTATGCAGCCTGGAGGAAGCTGGCTAGGGTTGGGTGGCTGCCAACGTGGCTTTCGTACAGATTATGTGTAATAAACACCCTGTCATATACCTGACAATGATCGCTCTTGTAAAGGCCTATGCCTTTAACTTCCTTCTAGCTTCTTAATGTTCTGCCAAGGTAGCTTACCAGGAACTAAAAAAGGTCTAGGAATTTGTTAGGTGAGACTCTAGAAGCAGCCTAATCTAGTATTTTCATGCTACTCTCTTTCAGTAGCCTGTAACATGTAAAGCAGATGTCTCCTTAAATGGATCTTATGGTTGGTCAGGGGCGTTTAGCAAAACTTGCCTCACGGTTAGTTAGCTTTCTTTACTAAAGGAATTCTGAAGGTCTTTCATACGCTAACAGGAGTGGTGGCTCTCAAAGGTGTACATTGGGCAGCTTTCCTGCACTCAGAGCCCTTCCACTGCCGCCTCAGCAGTGTCAGGCAGAAGCCATAAGGAAGAGCATGGCCTCTAGTGATCTCTTGCCTAGGTTCAAATCCTAGCCTTGCCATTTACTGGTTTTATATTCTTGAGTAAATTGTTTATCTTTTTTTCGTTCCAATTTTCCCATCTAAAATGAGAACATTAATGATACCTAATTATAAGTTATTTTAAAAATTGAAGACAAGGCTACGAACCATGCCTCGCACCATTATTAGCCAAACATAGTTTAGGTAAGGATAAGTTAGCCTAATACTCAGTCCTAGAGCTGACAAAAGAGAGTTACTGACACAGCACTCACTCATCAGACTGTGTTCCATGCATAAGGAGTCTAGCCTAGAAATGATGATGAACAACAGACGCAGGTCCTGCCCCGGATGCACACATACTCTAATGAGTTGGCTCAGGAACACCATTTGTGTTGCAGCTGGGCCTCCTGACTTGTGTCAGCAGCTCCTCCCCTGATTTCTTTGTGAATGAGCGTGAATAGTGCATCATGGGTGGGCAAGCAGGAATGCGAAGCCCAGGGAGCAGCTAGCAGGTTTACCCTTTCAAGTTAAGGATGTTAGTGTGATCCACAAAAAAGGTCAGTTGGAAATACATTCTCTAAAAATATAATTTAGTGAAGTAAGAAATATTATGGTGAAGCACTCATAGGAGGGCCCCCAAATGTGACTGTCGCATTTGAGTTCCAGCTGCTGTGTTACTGATGGTCTTCTCTGCGCTCCTTTAGGTGTCTCCTCTGAGGGCCTTCCCTGGGACCACTTCAGTGAGCAGACAGCTAAAGACTTCCTCATCAGAGATGGGAGTGCTTGGGTCCTGGGCTATCGAACAGGCCCACCCTGTCCCTTTCTGCTCTATGAGGACAGAGAAAAGTCAAACAGAAGCAAGTTGTTCTTGGATCTCAATGTAAGTGAAAACCTTTGGGTTTGTGCTGTAGTTCTTTTTGGTGAATGGAGGTTTATTTAATGTGCCTTTAATGTAAATTATGTGCACAAAGCTGTTAGAGCTGCATATTGTACATGGATCATTGTTTAAAAAAATCAATAAGCTCCACAGCCTAAGATGCATCTTGGTGATCTGAAATTTGTACATTACAAAGTGACTGTTTGTATTTTATCTGAGTGTTTTCAGACCATGTTCATATTAGCTTTACTGTCTAAACCTCACTGTGGCAAAAACCATTGGGTGCAAGTCTCTTAATATCATTTCCCTAAAAATTTATAATTAACATGTCAGGCAATTGATCGGCTTTGCACTCCCCAGTGAAATCCAAGTAGTCTCTGTACTTGTACATTTATAAACCATTCTTTCTTTCCAGCTGCTCAAATAGCAGGTGAACAGGTTGGCAGGAAATCTGCCAGATACAGGATGACCTATTTAAAAGCTACAGCCTTCTCCTCTCTCATTGACACCGAAGCTCTGACTCCTTGACACAAAGCATCAGGCAGGCGAGGCGACTTCCACATTTATATGGGCTGGGGGTAGACCATCTCTGTTCTCATCACCCTCTTACCCTGTGTCCTGTTGCAGATAGGGTGAACCTAGGAGTCCAACAAGCACCTTGCTTTTCTTCTTTCTGCCATTAACTTTAATGCCTGTTGACAATCTCGTGTCCTCCAGTTCATCAATTCCAGCCTGGATGTGTGTGTAAAAGGAGCCCAGGACTCCTGGACTATCTAGGTGGATACAGGCTTAGTGGGATGGGGTCAGTATGCCACGTTTTCATAGGTGGAAGCTGAATGAGTAGGAAAACCTGGTACTTTTCATGCCTATAAAATAGCCCCTGTATGTATGAAAAGCATCCGGCATTTATTATTAGAAAAGCTTTGGAGAGAAGCTGAAAGAGTGATGAATTGACAGCCTTTCCACAGACGATATGAGGATTGTAGGTTTTGTTTTTGCCTTCCTACCTGAAAGAAAAGTCAGGGTGTGCAGCTTGCGAAGCGCACTGAAGGTAGGAAGTGTAATAGTGACATCTGTTGGTGGTTTACTGATGAGGAGGCGCCGAAAGGCAGGCAGGCTGGGATATCAAAGTGTTGCGATGGATTTTGAAAGGCCACCTCTTACCTGGTCCCCCGCCCCCTCCTCCTTAAAGCAGACTAAATTATTCTGCTTTCCTTTATCCCCATAAATTAAATTATTTCTTAACTTTGTTTGATACAATTATAAATATTGTAGGTGATCCTAAAAGAAAAATGGAAACATTCAGATTCCTTGGAAAAACAAGCAATAATCGAGACCTCCAGCAGCAAGCAAGAATCACAACTGAACATTTGATTACTTTTTTTTGTAGCTTTCCCTGTGTTTGATTTGCTTTCATGAAGGATTTATGTATGATCATTTGGATTTTATAATCTTTCTTCTGCTTGTTAAAATCAGTTATCTTTTTGCCCCTTATCCATGTGGTTACAGAGTCTTTGCAGGTAGACATATTTTCAGATATTGAATAATTCCAAAACACCAAAATGTATCTTCTGATCTAATATTGAAGTTGTTTCTAATAAATAGAACTACTATTTGAAAATCAATAGTATGACCATATATATTTTTCCTGTAACATTCCACCAGCAGTTACACATGTTCTTTATGAGATTTTGAAAGAAGATTATTTTGTAAACATTTTTAGGCTTTTGATGTACATTGCGATATAAAAAGGTTTATCTCCTAAACCAGACTTTTATGACTATATCTGAATATATAATATATATCTGTATGAGACACACGTAATATAGTCATATATTGTCTATATACATACACAATTAAAAGAAATACATGTATTTTTATTTTTCTTAGCTTTATATTAGATATAACTTTCAAAAGCTAGAGTAACTTCCTCAAGTTATCACCTAGATCTGTGGTGTTTGTGCCTTGGGCTTTGTTCCCTTCTCACCCCTCAGCTGAGCTACTTCCCTCTTCAGACGGTACAGTTTGACTCATGCGTTTAAGCATTGGCATTTCAGGTAAGCTTTTCATGTGAAAGGGTTTTGTAGATTTAGAAAGCACGTGCATTCTGGTGGCACTGATGGTCCAGGCCGGGGTGGAGAGGCTCCCAATGCTGTTGGCAAGAATGCATTCCTTGGTCGCAGTTTGCTGGTCCTTGGCCACTGGACCAACATGACCTTGCATTCAGATTCCAGTATGGCTTGCAGTGTTGTCAGCAAGAGCTTGTTTTCCCAGGCCTTCTCTGCAGTTGTGCTAATGCTGCACAGGATGCAGGGAGAGCAACTGGAACATGTAGCAATGGGTAAATGCACAGAATAGACCCTGGTATCAGTTGGGTCTCTGCTGAGTCCCCTCTGTCATCTTGTAGTTACTATGTTATGAGGCTCAGGTAGCATCTATTTGCCATAATAACTGAAAACAAAAAACAAACAGCAACAACAATAACAAAATCTCCTTTTCTCTATTCTGACAACACTTCTAACATCAAATGAGTAGGTTTTCCACCCAAAGCAACTATCCAGTTGTCTGTGGACACCAGGAGTCCTGTAGTTCATTCTGACACTATCTACCTGGAGTCACCACTGAGCCTACAGGTTATCCCAGAAGGCGCCCCAGGCTGCCTTATACTTCCGTCTGACTTGGATACACACTGTAAGCTCCCCAGCTCCCTCCTGTTTCACTTGTTTTCTGGTCACTTGACCAGCTTTCACAAACCAGGGAAAGAGTTCACTTATACCACTGCTGATTGGTTACATTTCCAAGGTATACAAATAATAGCCAGGTGCTTAGGGCCAGGTCCAGAAGAGTCCTGAGCACAGGAGGCTTTGGGGCTGTGGAGACAGCTCCTTTGTTAGGGTTTTGAAGAGACTTTATTATAAGGCAAGGCTAATTAAACCCTAGTGATTGGTGATTTACTCAACTCCAGCCTCTTTAGAGGTCAAGAGGTACAACTGAAATTTTCAGTGTTCTAGTCCCATGGATAATCTTGCATTCCTGGGGGCTTTCCAAAAGTCACCTCATTAACATAAAGCCAGGTGTGGTTGAAATTGGTCTGTTATGAATCACATCTCCATTGCTCCTGAGCTGTTTCAAGAGCTAAGAACAAAACCTAAATATTATTACAAAACATGTGCTTATAATTCTTATTATTGACAAAGAGTTTTAGGCATTCTGGCCATACACCTGAAATGAAGAACTTATACCTTTCTTGGTCCTATGACAGTATATATGGTACAATACATATCTCAACGTCTGAGCAGGAAGTGACACAGGCTTGCAGGCACACTGCTGTACAGAGGTGGACTGTTTTGATGATCATCCTGACATCCTGCTCGAGCAAATTGTGAAATCTGAAGACTCCTAAACAAATAGAAAAGCTCTTCAAGATGGAACCCCATTCCTTGGCACTTCCATTTTTTCAGTAGTGGAGTTGCCTGATACTATATGGAATATGCCTTAAAAGTTAAATTTTTGTCTGAAATTAAAATTTAGTTGGGCATCCTGTATTCTATTGGTTAACCCTGGCAATAAGAGGTATCACTGTTGGGATAACATCCATAAGGACCATATGTATGAGTTGCCCCAGGGTGGCACTTACATATATATGATAAAACTTTAGTCACCCCATAGTGCCTACTTAAAGCATGAATATGGAAAAGTTATACATTAAAGCTTTTACATGCCACCAAGTAGGAATCACCACTAATTCAGTACCCCATTTGCAGTACACTTTGAGACATGTTTGGTAAAGGCAACACCAGGTAATAGAGATCAGAGAGTTTCTGGGGCCTGTCTTCCTATAGCAGGTGTAGTTTCCTGGGGGTCCCATTTGAAGGGAGCACTCTGCGTGGAAGACAATCTATTAAAAGTCTGTAAATATAGGCATGGGTGGGAAAAGGATTTTACCACCAGAAGTGTGACTTGAGATTGAAAATAAAAATAAAAACAGGAAAGATAAACAGTCACTAGGATTATATACTGGTCTCAAAGTAAGATTTTTGCATTCCAGTTTTTAAAATATAAACTTAAACTCTTAGCAGTATTTTAAGTTTCCTGGGATAATCAGTCTCCTTACTGTGAGGTTCTGTGTGCTGTTCACTGAATTGGCTAGGGTAAACATAGCATCAGGTTCCAAGTAATTGCATCCTTCCATTCATACCAGAGGATGCAATTAACAAGTCCACACCCAACCTTGAATTTCTAAACTAGTAATAAGAACTTCCATATATAGATCACTTCCTCAATGCCAGATGCCATCCTTTGAGGCTTGTATTATTATGTCTTCTATACAAGCAAGAGAGAACTTTAGCAAGAAGAGAGGTGAGATTTGAACCCAGATCTGAACCTAAATGCCTAAATGTGAAACCTCTGAACCTCTACACTACTTAAATTATTTTCGTGGTTTTGCTGTTTTAATTTAGAAATGAAGATATTCATAATGAATATGAGTTAGCTCCATAATCAGTAAGAAAGATTAAGATGTAGCCTAGGTAGCCTTCAGCCCACGTTCATCCCGGGGCTGCTGTGGTTGTAACCTTGAGACACTCAGTTCCTCAGCATGGCTGCATGCTCTGGGTCTTGAACAGTGAAAGGTTGCTGGGAACACGAGTTCAGTCCTTCACCTTTCTTCGTTCCTCAGTGGCCATCCCTGGAGCATAAGCTTGATTAAATGTCAGTGACAATGCAGACTTCCTTGTGCATTCTATAGCAACAGCACATCTCTGTATTGTTTTTGTGAAGGTTAATGGGAGCCACCCTCAAGCTGTAGCCATAGGACTGACTCACTGAAGTCATTAGAATATTCATGCTGGTGGGGTTTACGCCATGAGTGAGTTCAGAAATATCGAAGTGGCTAACTTGGAGGAGCTGTGCATTTACTTGTGTGTGTGTGCATAAGTGCACCTATGAGTGTGTGCACGCATGCCTGTGTGCATGTGGGTGAAGCAAGTGAAAAGAAGGAACAGAGGCCCTGCTGCTGTGGGTGGGTGATAAGTGGTTAAGGAAAGACCAAGGCGACAAGAACAACTGGAAGTAATGAATTATTAATGGATTTTAGGGGAAAGTCACTTTTTAAAAGGAACCTATCCCTTTAAATCATGATAAAGCAATTGGAAAAATGATCAATATTACCTGACTCCTAATCCACATGAAATTTCACAAGATATCTCATGGGGTTGGTGCCATGAGTTATAATCACATTTATATAGATATCTTCTTTGGAATCCACTTGTCTTTCCTACAAACTATAAGGTAATGATGAATCTGGTAATATCCAAGATTTCTTTGTAAAACAAAAAGAGTAATAAACCTCCTGAATCACTGAGCAACTGTAATGGTTAATGCAACAACCAAATGCGCTTTTCTTTGATCTTGATAATGCTTACTGTGTTTACTTCCTCTTTGTCTATTCTAAAATGGGATAAATGGATATTCATATAAACTTTGGATTCCCAAATGTCTGCTTTCAAAGCCTGAGTGAACACAGAATAGAACTGATTTTATTTTTAGAAGAGAAAAATTTGTCTGGGACTTATGTTCAGGTGACTATTGCTACTGAAATATTGTGGTGTTTTTCTAAAGTTCACATGGTTATTTTTTTTATCTTATTGAATGAACTCTATTTCTTCCGAAGCTTCCCATTTGGGTCTCATGGGTTGAACTTCTGTCTGCATTCACTGGAATTAAAGTGCTACTGATATAGGGGAATGAAACTCCCATCCCGAAATATACCTGGGCCAAGGTCATGTTCTCCAAAACTAAAAAGCGTGAATTTTAAGAACAATGAATGTTAAGTGAAGGATACATTTATTGGGGAAAAGAAATCTCCTGTCTGAGAGAAGGACAGAGGGGGAACCAAGTGGGTTGCCCCAGCAGCTGTGCCTTCTGGGAATTTTTATAGAGTAAAACCATGTTGTGAGGCAGATCTAAGGTGCAGAACATGGGAACCTACTTAGATGGGCATGAGTGGGATGAAACTATGGTCAACCAATGAAATCACAAGCACAAGCACTCAGGCAAACTTGATTAAATCCAGGAACGAATGGGGAAGTGAGCCACATAGCCAGCAAGCATGGCAGGCAGGCATGAATACAGAACAGGGGCCTTTCCTGTAGGGTGCTGAGTTAGTGACTTCCAGGTGTCCTTAAGGTGCGAGACTCATTTAGAGTATCAATCCTGGATGCCCATCTTTAGGGAAGTATGTGGTTGCATTTGTTTACTCTTTTGTCTTGAGGTCCAGCCCACGGCAGGGATCTGTTTCAAAGTTACAAAGTCACCTTATCTTCCATACTGTCTCCTTGAGGGCCTAGCTCTGGCTGATTACCTGTAATATTTCCATCTACCTCAGCTGCCTGCAGCACTGTGATTCCCACATAGTTTCTTTAAACCTTGGTCATTTCTGTACATATCATTTATGTTGCGCATGTGTCTTTTCAGAAAGGAGCTCTCCTTCCTTTCCTCCAGGATGAATGTGGAAATTTATGGGAAACATTAAGTCTCACCTGGCCCATTTAGAAAATGAAATGCAGCAGCTTTTGCATAGAGGCTGTGGAGAATACGCCTGAACTTACACAATGCTTTATTTTTATGGCTCAGTTATTTTTCATTTGCTTTTTGGTTATTCTAGATTTTAATTAAGTCATTCTGGTTTATTAGTATCATTATTTCTAAATTTTACTAAGGATTGTACTACCCTATAAACATCTTTTGTGTTAACATCATAAACTCCCCTCTGCAGCTATAGAAAGTACGTGACCTTGGTTGTAAAACATGGTCAACAATATTCCTTGAGACAATTTTATGACACTTTTAAAGTGTTGAAATGACAGCAGTGGTATATATGCTCATTGTATTAACTATTTAAAGTTCTGGGCCTAGTGGAGGTAATAGCAAATGCATCTCAGAACTGGAACTGTAGTCGCTGCCCACCACCCGGCTATCCTGCAACCCTCATACTCCATGCGCACCGGGCAACTGTGGAGAACCCCACAAGGGCTGCGCTAAAGACAGCGCCACACTTAACGTTTGAGCAACTTTCTGTTAGCTGCTTTCCCAGCTTACGCATATGAACATCGACCCAAAGAAACTGACCTAGAGTAACACAGTTAATGCTAGATTACTAATTCACGTTGCTTGCAAACACAGCCCACTTCGAAGCAGTCGCTTCCTACTCTTCTGCTTGTTCAGTGCTGTCTTTATGTACAAAACTAGGATCTGTGGCAAGGCCTCACTTGTTTTCTCCTAGATAATCTTAATGCATTGGCTTTTTTTCTCTCTCTCTTAAGATGGTCAAGTGAATGGGCATTAAAATTCAAGGAATCAGCATTGACTCAGTAGTCATAATCTTTGTGACAGTTTCACTTTTTGGAGATTTCGTCTAACCTGAGTAAGTGTTTACTTCTGGTTACCAGGTGACTTACTTTGCTGCTCTTTCTCTGTTTAAATAGAAAAAAATTGTTATACAATACCATAGCTTCTTTTGTCTTATAATGTAAATAACGAAGGTTTAGAAGCAGATGGATCCAGTTCAAGACCTGGTTGCGGCCCTTTTTGGCTCTATAATTTTAGAATTTACTTTAACTTCTTCACACCTCAGTATTAGCCTTCTCAGCAGGGGCCTGTAGAGTGGCTCTCACCACAGGGGGCTATATAAAGTAATCAAAATGAATCAAAATAAAAGCCTAATTCCAAAGTCACGTGGACACGTTTTTAAGTGCTTAGAGGCCACCTGTGGCTGGGACAGCACCAAACAGAATATTTCCATTATTGCAGAAACTGCCCTGATAGAAGTGATCCATAAAATAGGGCTAATGATATTTTTCTCAGAGAGGTACAGGAATAATTAAGACACAAAAAACTTGCATGAAGAACATAGCAAGATCCCTGCTTGGGACATCCATGAATCCTTTAAGAATTTCAGCTCTCTTCTTCCTTTATCCTCATGCGTACTCTCCATCCACTTTCATTTTGGCGCAGGCCAGTCTCCACCTTGCCTGAATGCTTCTCTTGACTTCTTTAAAAGTAATATTTTAAAATGATAGCCTGGAACGTTGGAGGTTGGATTGTCAAAATAAGTTTTACATAAAAACAAGACAGCAGTGGTATATATGCTTATTGTATTAACTATTTAATATTCTGGGCCTAGTGGAAGTATTGGCAGCAATAGAGATAAACAGTTCAGTAGAGAAAGAAGATTTAGCTCTTACAGCCTGTGTTTCTGTAAGTCTTGGTCTGTATATATCACTGTGGTATGATGTTTTTTAATTATTCCAGGAAGATACCTGGTATTACTGCTGTGAGATGCCCAAAGTGTAAGAAAGGATCAAAGTGCATAAAAAGTATTGTGAAATTAAAAAAAAATAATGTTAAAAAGAAAGGGTAACTAGAGATGGGGGGATGAAAGTAAGGGAAAGGAAAAATATAAAAGGAGGATAAAATAGAAATAAAACTTTAGAAATAAGGAGAGGAAGAGGTGTGGAAAGGAGGGGAGGGAACTGGGAGAAAGACAATGAGGATTTGGGTTGAATCATGTACTTCTACAACTTCCTTGTGATGAATGTTGTCATGATATATATCTAAATTTTACCAATAAACTTATTGGAAAAAATAGTTGAGTAGATTTAGATCTTCATGTACAACTTTAATCAGGAACAACTCAGCCATACTGGAATGATTTCTTCACAGACTTCACATCTCTATTTTTATTATCTAAGTGGAATAGCAATATATTCTCTTCATTTCAAAAAGCTCAAAAATCCTTCAGAATCATGTCCCAGGAAATTCTATTCCTTAACATCTGCTCCTCACACCCCTGACACCAGCTTCACAAGTTGTCACAACCTTTCTTCTGCACCTTTTACATGTCATAGTTTATTTAGTTCTCAACATTGAACCCATTTCCAGCAACCTTTCGTACAGGTTAGTAACATCCAGTCTTAGAACTGTTTAACTGTGACCAATAATATAAACTCTGACCAATAATATAAAGCTATTTTAAATATGACTTTCGTATTTTAAAAGTAATGACATTTTAAATGAAACAGCACCTTTGAAGTTCAATGAACTGACCTAAAAACCTGCCAAACACACACACACACACACACACACACACACACACACACACACAGAGAAAGAGAGAGAGAGAGAGAGAGAGAGAGAGAGAGAGAGAGAGAGAGAGAGAAATGAGCTCTGCTGTAGAGGATCTGTGTTGCCTCTTCAGCCAGGCTTTGTCTGGGAACAGTCCTTCTTCAAAAGAGAGTGGGCAGTAAAATCACAGTTGGATGGGACTACCCATGCATTGTTATTATCAGCATATTTCAACAAATAGTTTAGAAGAAATGGAAAAAAATTCAAATATATGAATTATTTTTATCCCTGAAATGAAAAAGCTGTTTTTAAAAACCATTTTGAAGCCCAGGGCACATAGTAAAGAATAGGGTGAACTTTATAACCATTTGCAGTGGCCACCTGAGAAAACTTCATGTTTTATTTTCTTCAAGTGAAATAAATGGAATAAATACCACTTCATAAGGCACTGGCCCTGAAAAATACAAGAGGGACCTTTGAAAAAACTTTCTTTGGCTCATCCTTCATGGTACGCATAGTTCTGTGGCACAGGTAGGTACTGTATCTGAGGCTTTGTCTGCATGTGCAGAGATGGAGAGGTAGGAGAAAACCTCTGTTGGGGCTATCGGCTCCTCGATAAAGGCGTGTTTCGCACTAACTGGGTTAATAAAACGTTAGATGCTGATTCAGGTCCATAAGAGAGTTTCCTATGAAGACATATTATACTCAGATAGAAGTATGTGCTAGACTATACTCAAATGTAATACTGTACCGTACTTAGAAGGTAGCCTCAAACATATACTCTGCTCATCTATATCACCCTCATGACAACCCATGAAGTAGATACTGTTCGTATTTGATCTCTATATGATGATGGATAGGGACTCTATATCACTTGCCCAACATTAAGCTTCTTGTAGGACAGAGAATAGTGTAAGCCTAAGATGCAACGCTAGACCTCTAAGTCTGAACACTGCCTTTATTCGTTGAAGGTCAAAAGATCATGCGTAGTTTTCTTTCTTCCAGCTTTACATGACCAGCTACTTCTCTTTTCTTTTAGCTTTTTCTAGTTCATTGTTGTCTTTCAACCCATTTCCATGGAAGTTTTAGGAACCGTCTTGAAAAATGCTTTCCACTGACTGCTCAACGGAGAAAGACCTCACTCTGGTACTACTCGCAATAGGCATATGGCCTATTTAATCAACGAGTAAGAGTTGCTGGCTGTTGATAGGCTGCCTGAGGGACTGTGGCAAGTGTGAGATTCATTGGCAGAGGAGTTACCAACTGATAGCCTCACTGGCTGCTACAAAACCCATGTCAAAGGGAAACCCAGCAAGGACCACTGTACCTTCCAACACTCTAATGAAATATGTGTCATCACATCAGCAGAATCTCTTCCAGTTCTGCAAAGTGGAAAACAATTGGAAATATTTCCTATCAGATCAGCATCAAGTGTAGCAAACCTCAGAACAAGGTTTCTGAGAAATTTAAGCAGGGGACACACTCTCTAACAGAACTTACACCTTTGTGTGAGATTTACATTTAGGGTTCAGGTGGAAAAGAGTATTCTCTATCTAGTTGTGTTAGAGAACGTTTGGTGGAAGTAAAGAAAACACTCTCCATAAGCAGGCGATTCTTCAGGAAAGGCCATCCACTGAAGGCTACCTTGCAGTTGTGTTGCCCAAATTTGAGGAATGTAAAAGCAAAGCAGAAGGTTGACTGTTACAAAACCAGCATGAAGAAGTCCTAGAGCAACTGACTGATGGCACAGATGTGCTTCTTGAGGACTGAGGTTTGTACCTACCAAGCTTCAGCTTTGAGTGAGTACAGTAAAGAAAAACCAGGCCATTCGAGGTGTACTTCACACTCAGCCATCAGCAGAGGAGGACTCATTTTTCATACAACCTAGTGCTGCTCTTTGTCTTGTATCACAGGTCCACATTTGTCTTCAGCTCCTGGGCCTACCTTGCTAAGGTGCTCTGTATTCTCTTCTTTCTAACAGGTAGTGTTACAGTTTGTGTCACCCCAAAACCTCATGCAGTCATTGGGGCAGCTTCTAGAGTTGTGATGCTGGGATTATTGGAGTGAGTGCTACACTCACCCTGGGGCAGATAATCTGCATAGTGGCAAGGAGGGGAGAGAGGCTGGCTAGCTGCTACAGCTGTTGCTCCATCCTTTGCTCTTTGCTGTTTTCTGCCTCCATGAACTGCTTCCCTCTGCCAAGTGCCACTCTGCCTTGGAGCCAGCTGAGTATGAACTGAAACCTCCATAAACTGTGAGCTAAGTAAATGTTTCCTTCCTTAACTTTGGATGTTGGGTACTTTGTCCCAGAAATGAGAGAAAAGTAACAGAGACAGTTGGCAAATAAGGGATGTTTTCCTGCTAAAAACAAGCATACATTATCCAGACATAGTGGTACATGGCTGTAGTCCCATGCTTAGGAGGCTGAAGCAGAAGGATTACACATTAGAGGCCAGCCTCAACAACTTGCTGTCTCAAAATAAAAAGCATTGGACACACCACTCACTGTTGAAAAATACAGCCTCACTTCCACCTCAGTTCCTCTGTATAGGAGGCTGTAGATGAGATACAGAAATGTAGCTTGGTCCCTGTCTCCTGATTATGTCTATAGGGCAGCCTTCCCCTCTGAAATAAAGTAGAATGGTAACACTACTTGCCAATGAGAAATGCATGAAAAGGCTTTGAAAAACCCAGAAGGTATTTCTAGTAAATGCCACGATTACAATTCAGGGTTAAACTGGTTCCAGCAAATACACTGTAGCTACTCAGTCTCATAATTCTACTTTCAGTTAAAAAGTTACTTAACTATGTTACTTAAAGGTACAGTTGCCTTGGAACAGAGCAAAGATGATCATGTCATTTAAACTAGAAAAATACAGTTTGTGGTTTAAGATTACATGCTCGAATACACTGAATTTCAACTTTTAAAAAAATGATGTTTTCTGAGGACTTTTTATAATTTCTTCAGCTCTCTTCTTTGGAACCAGATTTCATTTGGTGTGTTAAAATGTCTTTTATGAGTAGTAACAACAACAAAAATTCCTCTTCACCCTTTGTCTTACCCATAGCTTTACCAGGAGCTACTTTACTGACTTTTTCTGGTTCATTGCTGTATGCCTCTTTCCATGGAAATGATTTCTACATTTTTTTTCTTACTTGTACTGTTTTAATTTTTTGTTT
>PVKN010008567.1:0-24939 GCA_004027915.1 Capromys pilorides | reverse complement strand
TGGCTTAACAAAGCTGCTTTCAAATTCTCAAGCCACAGAAACCATGAGAGAAAAGAAACTCCTACTGCTTTAAGCCTCTCTGTTCTTGGAGTAAATGTTTTACACAGTAATTGAGGACTGCTGTTTATGGATATATGTCCATCACTTACAGATACATACATGTGTAATAAAAATAGAGAAAAACATGTATAGATGTTACTTCTACTTCAGCATAGTTGTGATTTCTAGAGACTGAAAAGTGGGGTAGAAAGGGGGAAAACTTCAAAAGAAATTTCGGGGTTTTCTTTTTTTTTAATTTTGCATTTTTCTTTCTTATTTATTTGTTTTTTGTTTACCTATCTTTTCAGTAGCTGCAACAGTGTCTTCAAGATCTGAAACTCTATCTTCACTTGCATTCAGATGGCTTTGCCAGCTTGTGACTGAGGTTTTAAGTTCTTGTATATCTCTTTGAGTCTGCTTCATGTGATCTATTTCTTTCCTATATTGCTCGTTCAAGGAATCCATTATTTTTCTAATCTCCTCTAATTTTTTTATCAGCATATTCTGTAGAAGCAGTTGTTAATTCTTTCATTATAGTTATCCTTTCTTTTTTTACTTCAGAGACTTTCTAATCTGATTTCCTCTCTACCCTTTTGCAGTGGTTTCTTTACTTCAGATGCTATTAATTCAGAGATTTCTTTTTACTTCAGAGACTTTACTTTTTTCAAAAAAGACCTAAAACAAGTGTGATACAAATTAAAATTTTTTAAATATTTAATACATGTGTAAAGTGCATAAATATTATTCTGTAATATTTTCTGTATGTTTTAAAACTAAGTTAAAATACTGGAGGTGAGGGGACTAAAATACTTGTGCTTGTATCACAATCTTGGCAAAAGTTAAGGTTCCTTTGCAGTCTCAATGTCAGAATCTGACTTTGGCTACTGATGCTTTACTTAACCTACCTGGGCTTTAGCTTTTCTGCTGAGATTCTGTTCTTGCTATGGAGAATATGGCAGAAGAATGTTTCCGAATTGCTGAATCTGAAGCTGACTCACGGAAGTTTATTTTCTAAAGCCACTAGAACTCTGAAGTCACTATTCATAACCCTCTGAAGGATTGCTTTTATGTCTTTTACCTCTGAAAGTGAAGTTGCATATGACAAAATTAAAGGAACATCATGTTATAGATCAAAGAATTTTAAAGTGGAGAGAAATTCCTTTCTGCTCTCTCTCACACAATAGTCATGCTTTTTATGATGTGCTTAACAGGATAAATCAAGCCTGCTTTATCCCTTACAGTGACAGCTTCTCTGTCCTTCATGGAGCAGTGTGTTCTATGGAACAGCATGGAAAGTGCCCAATTTCTATCAAACAGAAGTCCCTGTAACTCTCAGGGCTGTCCCTACTACATAACAGCCCTGCAAATGTTTGGAAACAATAAATTGGCCCCTCATGTGACACTCTTCCTCCTGGAAACAACTCTCTAATTCCTTCAAGAAGGAAAGAATCCTCACACTTCTTTCTGTTTTCTATACACTAGGTTTTTAAATATACGTTCAAATTTCCTGTGATTATTCACCTCACAGATAGAGAAATTGAGGCTTGAGGAACTTTAACTTATCTCATAGCTAGTGAAACATCAAAGTTAATTATAATCCCATGGACTTTCTGCTGTTCCATAACACTTGTGAGACACGGAACTTCGTGGGACACTACCTATCTCAGTTATATTTCTTGTTAATGAGACAAGATACACAACACTCAAAGTTAAAGGGGGAAAGGTTTATTTGGCTTGCAGTTTGTAGAGGTTTCAGTCCATAGTTGACTGGCTCCAAGGCAGGATGGTACGGCAGAGCGGCATTGAAGAGAAGAAACAGTCCATGGCAGAGCAGGGCAAGCAGAAGGTAGCAAGCAGCAAGTCCAAATGACCTTAGCAACTTTTTTCTGTCTCTTTTATCTAAGCTACTAGAATTAGGGTGGTGCCAAACCAATCAGTAGACTGATTTAATAATCACACATCTTAATACCAGCACCATACACTCTAGATTCAGCTTCCTCTGAAAACACCCTCACCAATTACTGCATGGTTTTAAAAGAACATCTAGACACAATCCATAACAGGCATCAAAGTCCTCCCTGCCTTCTCTGCTCCCTACATGGTTTACCATGCTTCTCCTAAGATGTGATTTTGAAAATAGTATGTGACCTAAAGACTTATAATAGTGCTTTGTAATATTTCAGTTTCCTAGATTCTTTGTCTCTTTTTGATTATACAAGAAATGCTTAAGAATGCATACATTACAGATCAGGAAACTGAGGCTCAGTAAAATTGATTGGTTTAAGAAACCAATCAATCCTTCACCAGAAGCATTGTGACATAAATCCAGGTCTGCAAATTCAGTGTCAGCCTTTTCCAATGATGCAGATGCCTCTTCATGACCCCCCAGCATTTCATCAGTATTAAGAATTGGTCCAAGGCCAGTCTGATAACTCAGTGAATTAAAGCACATGCTTAGGCACCTTCTCCTTTTCCAGTTACAGTTTTCTCCAAAACAGATGGTGTTTATAGACAGGAAAGAGATGCAAGTTACTAAGCTGCAAGGCTGGTAATCAATACCCAGACACCTGTCCTTTGTAGATGCCAGCCAGCCAGGGGTTCTCATGCATGATGTGACTCTAAGCTTTGGGCAGAGATCAAACTATGTACAAGCGTCTCCTCTCATCAGGTGGTGGCATTGCCCCACCTCCCTTTGGACTCTCATCCTAGGGTAGCAGTCTGGGATTCAGTCCTCTGCAGTGCAGTGCTGGCTCCACTTGCGAAGCACCCTGACACTGCCACTGAGACTAGGCATGGTGTGCTCGCCTGTAATCCCAGCACTTGGAAGGCTGATAGCAGGAGAATCACTATGAGTCCAATCTACATAGAGAGACCCTGTAGACCCTGTACCAAATACAGGGGTGGAAAAAAAAAAAAAGAATTGGTCCAAGCCAAACATGGAGGTGCATGCCTATAAATCCCAGCACTCTGAGAGATTTAGGAAGGAAGACTGTAAGTTTGAGTACATCACAGGCAACTTAGTGACTTGGAAAAATAAGAGGATGGAGTTACAGATATACCTCACTACAAAGAATGTGGGTTGAATGCCTAGTAGCAGAAAAAAAAAAGTAAAAACAAAAACCTTAGTTCTGCTGTGTTTGGTGACACTTGCTTAAAATCCTAGTTATCTGGGGTTGGGGGACTGAAGAATTGCATATTCAAGACCGGCTTGGGTAACATGCTCTGTTTCAAAGTACAAAATAAGAACAGGGAATATGCCTCATAGTAGAGTTCTCCAGGGGTTGATTCTCAAAAAGAAAGAAAGAGAAAGAAAGAAAGAAAAAAGAAAGAAAGAAAAGCAAAGAAAAGAGGAAACAAAGCAAGAACTACCCAACCTTAATTCATCTGGACTTGAGTATCAACTGAACACAGCCTAAACTGTCTTTTGGGTCTTTAGCAGCCATATGGCACATCGCGTTATGTAGATGTTGTTAGTAATTAACCCTCCCACTTCATTTCTCTTTTCTGTTGTACAAAACTGCTGCTCTGATATCATATGCTCTCTTTGTGCCACTGGGTATGCACTCATTCTTGCAAAGTTTCTTCTTTCAGGCATCCCCCGTCCTTAATCCCATGACCCCAGGGTTGGAACTTCTGTCATTGTGTCAGCCAGGGCAGCAGCTATTCTGCTGAACTTGGTCACCCATACCCTTGATGTGTGCATAGTTGATCTCATTACAGTTAATCACAGGGCTGAGCCCTTGGACATGGATTCCAAGTCCAGTTTCCTGAGGAAATATAATTGCAGACAAGGGAGATGAATGCATACATGTTCAGATTTCACCAGTGCCCTGTAACAGGGACAGCCGTGGGTGTGCAGAGGCAGGGCGGTATCATCCCTCCAAACAGCAGGGGCAGGTGGATGGATTTGGAAGGAATGAGATGTACACGGAGACATCTTCCACATCCTCCTGCCATAAAATCCTTATCCTAATTTATCACAGAATATACTTGAAGTCACAGAGAATGATATTTAATGCTGTTGCTTTTCCTTACCTGTGCATTATTGATGGAATCAAGTTGCATGAACAAAATTCTCTGCTTTCTCACTTTGGAGCTTCTTCTTCACTGAAGTAAATCTTCCTTATAAACATACACACACACACACACACACACACACACACACGCACGCACACACACATCATGCCTCTCTCTAATTGCTTAGCACCCTCTCCTTTTCCTATTACAGTTTTCTCCAAAACAGATGGTGTTTATAGACAGGAAAGAAATGCAAGTTATTCAGCTGCAAGGCTGGTAATCAATACCCAGACACCTGTCCTTTGTAGATGCCAGCCAGCCAGGGGCTCTCATGCATGACGTGACTCTAAGCTTTGGGCAGGGATCCAACTGTGTACAAGCATCTCCTCTCAGTTGGCATTGCTCCACCTCCCTTTGGACTCTCAGGGCTGTAGTCTGAGTAGGATGTTTGCACAGATAGCAACAAACAGAGACTGCATTTCCCTAAGCTGGAGATCAGTCACGCTGACGAAGTGATTATTGAGCTCCTCTGGATTTTTGTCCTCCACTGTTTACTCACTGCAGTAGAAGACTTGGGGGACACAGTGGTGCCCTTAAGCTGATGAGCAGGCTGCTCTGCCATGGCTCTGGACACTTAGAAATGTCTGAGGCAAACATAGACATAAGAGAAGCAATAAAGAGGCAATACCAGGAACAGTGTGCTTATGTGCATATAGTAGTACCCACAGGTCTAATCAGTAAATGTGTAATAAGACACCCCCGATCACATCAGGCATAACACAGCCCCATCCTTTAGTCCCTGCTTTGAGTACATGCTGAATCTTTGTAAGTCACTGTAGCTACCATTTTGTAAGCTGCATGATGGCAAATGTGATGATAGCTTCAATCTTTAGTTTTTGTCATTTCCATACCTACTGCTTAAATGGCAAAGCAATGAGATTACTGACATCAATGTCTTCCTGTCCCTGGGCTCATTCCTGGATCATTCTGCCTGAGGCTGAGAAACAAAATAAAGTGCAACAAATCATAAGACATCTTTCTTCAAATCAAAGGGACAGTCTTTGGGATTCATATTGTAAAAATCAATTAAAACTGGTTTATCTGATTTCTTTAGAAGACAAGGAAGTTAAAAGGTGGCAACTCAAATTAAAGAATTTTCTCTTGTGACTGAATTTTACTGTTAATTTAACTTGGCTAGTTAGGACATTTAAGTCGCAGATAAAGAATATAAACTCAGCACCCAGAGAGGATTAGAGGCTGAACTATGATTAAACCCATGCCTGTACTCATAAATTACAGAAGGTGATTGGGAGCTCCTCTCGCCTGGGTGAAGCGAGGTTTATCACCCACACTCTGCTCATAAGGATTAACAGTTAATTTACTTCAAAATTTTCAATACAAGTAGTCACTCTAGAGAGCCTCTCCAGCTACACTGGACCCTTCTAACTAATTCACTAAAAGCTCTTAACCAGTTGTTGTGCCTGAGAACTCAGAAAGTGGTGAGAGGCCAAGCATTTCAAGCAAAATGAAGCCAAAGGAGGCATCACCAAGCCCAAATGATGAGCACAGAAGGCCTCATCCCACGGACTGACTCTCCCACACCTGTACACTCATTGGTGCTATTCTTTTAGCTCAGTCTGGAGTTTAAAATGTTGCCTGCTTTTTGTTGAAATGGAATTGAGTTCAAATCTACCAAGGTCCCTTCTTTGCTGAATAAAGCAAATCTTGCCATTGTTAGCAGCTGTCCAGCTGCCTCTCTTTGAAGTCCTGACTTGAAGTCAGGACTGTGGTGGAGAAGTGCTTGATGTCCACTGAGTGGGATTTATTTTCTATTTTGTTTTATTTTTACATATTTGGTACAGAGTCTCACTACATACATCTTGGACTCATAGTAATCCTTCTGTTTCCAACCTCTCTAGCACTGCGATTACAGATGTACATCACCATGTCCTGTTTTGGTGGCCAGCTCAGCATGCCCTGGGCGTGAGGCCAGCATAGCATTCAGTACTGGTGATTTAACCCTCATCCCTGTGCTTGTCTAAGCAGGTGCTTAGTCCGCTGAGCTATCTCACTCGCCCTGAATGGGATTTATTAACCTCTGCCTCCCAGTGCTTACTAGGGAAGAAGGGGCCATATCTTTGTTATCCAAAAGATACTAAATGGGCAAAAGGCTTCTCCTATGGACATTGTAATAGCTCCTTGACTGAGTACTTTGCAAAGTATTAGGAAATATGCTCACCCCTTCACACACAGCATCTCTTGTAAGCATAGAGAAACTTTACAAGGGAGGTATCATTATTTTCTTGGAACCTAATCCCCAGAAAGATGAATAAACTTACCCATGGTCATATAGCTTACAAATAGCAAACCCAAGAATCAAAATCCAGTTTCTCTATCTCTGGAGCTTTTCCATAGCCCAGGTAAGAAGCATAACATCTGTGTCTAGAAGTACAGCTGACATTTATTGTTCATGCCAAAAATTTTCTCTCCAAAGGAAGAAACTGTATCTTATTATGTGCCATTAGTGTAAGAATTTGTCACTAAAATCATAACAATGCACATTTTTATGATAAAATAGCTTTATTTCTCCCCAAACCAGAGTTTGGTCTACTGAAATGAATCATTATAATAACAGATCACAGAATGCTTTCTTTGAAGCATCCACTAGTCTCTGAAATGCCTACTCTCAGGATATTTCATGCCTCAATTAAAATATCAGCTTTCCACTGGTGGAGATTTTGTCCATTCTATAAACTTCATCTATGGTATCTGAGCAAGTGCTTGGGTGATTGGGTCCTAGTGCATATGGGTTTAAGAAAACAGGAAGGAGTGGAGGAAGAGAGGGAAACAGAGAGAGAGAGAGAGAAAGAGCAAAAGTGAATGGAAAAACATGAGAAGGAGAGAAAGAACGAAAAATGTGAGAAAAGGGGAGGCAGAAAAGGAAGGAGGAAGGGTGGGAAATGAAATGTAGGAATCCATTACATTAGTACAATCCTCACCCTCCTTCCAGATTTAATGATGAAGGGGCTATGGTCAGAGAGGTAAAATGAATGGCAGATCTCCATTTCCAAATGGTGCAAATATTCCTTTTTCTTTAGAGCTGGTACTGAGGAAGGAGGGCAAGCAATACATGACCATGACATTTTGGGCCAGAAAACTCTTTATTGTGGGATGCTGAACTGAGTATTGTAAGATGACTAGCAATATTCCTGATCCTTCCTCACTCCACACCGGTAGCACTGCCCCCGACCATGTACTTGAGTGATGCCAACCAAAATGTCTCAGTGCTGTTGGTGAAAAGTAGGGGTAGGATTTGTGCTTGCAGCAACACTGGCCAAAGTTGGGAAACACTGGTTTAGGAAACAGTGTAGTTGCTGATCCCTAATAAGTTGAAGAGTATCAAAAATTCAGAGCTCAAACAGAAGCAGGGAGACATTTCAGGCTTCAGTACTCAAAGCCAAAGAGCAAGCTGGAGAGACAACAGGAATCTGGGGCCTGGCTTGGTGCCACGGTTCAGAGGCAGAAGAGTATTCATCAACATGATGACTCAGGAAATGAATGGTCTCATGGTCTGCCTGTCATTCCAGGTAAGAAGTTAAGAAATTTAATAAGAAAATTGATCTCTGTGCACATGGTGAAAGAGAATCTAATGAGCAACAAGCCAGGCAGATTCAAAAGCTTCCAATTATTCTTGCTAATATAGGCACAACCATTTTTGAACACAATTATGTACTTGAATTTCCACAGGGGAATTCAGTGGAAATCATTTAAACATTTATTTGATGTGAAACCTCTGACCCAAGCAATTTATAGAGCAATTAAAGAAGTAGGGCCTGGAAGATTTGACAGTAATGTCATTTTGTGTTTTGTTGACAAATGGTGAATACAAATAATAATTGATGGCATCTTAAATTAGATCCAAGTATGAATAAGAATTAAGAAAGTTCCCATAGGGCTGTGTACCGGATACTGTACTGTCCATTCTACAGTGCTCATTAACAACCTGGAGGAGACAGTAAATTTGACTTAGATTAAATTTGCAGGTAATGGAAAATGAGTGAGAAATGACAAATACAGAAGATAAAGTTAAAATTACCAAAGGATCTTGGTATTTGAGAAGCTTGGTCAGAACTCAATAAGATGAAACTTAATGTGGAAAGGAAAATATTACACCATTAAATTTAGCTATACACAAAGGTTCAAGTAATCAGATAACCACCCATGAGGGTGGACTGGGGCAGTAGCAGAGGAGCTGGAGGGAAATGTACTCCCCCAACACACCTGCAAGGTGGCTTAGTAACTTAGCACATTGTGTGTCTCAGGAGGTTTTACAGCAGGGAATCAGGAAGTAGCAGATGCAAACCTGCTTCTCCTGCTCTTCTAAATCATCAGAAAGAATTCTGCTTTGAGAAAATGGAAATTCTGGTGGTGGCTACAAAGGGCTTCAGTGCTTTGTGCATGACCGTTCTGTCATCCTCCTCATCACCATTATCACCACCTTCTGAATTCTTGCAGGTAGGCCAAACCGGTGCCACGGTTTGTGATAAGAATTTTAGTTAACTTTTCTGCTTCCTTCCAGTCAGGTCCTCTTAACTATGAAGACGTTGGTATGAAGTTATTGAGATGCACAGAGGTTCATTGTTTTTATTTCTTTGCCTGCTAATGTCATACAGTAAATAGCCAAGAAGGAATTGTCTACCCATATTCTTTCAGAAACAAACTGCAGCAGAAGGAACCTAAAAGAAAGCCTGGGAGATTCCCAGCACATTTAAGAAGTGGTAAGTTCTATTTGTAGGCCTGAAGCCCTAATCAAAGAAATACGAGATTTGCTTTCCATCTGGTACAACTTTCCTTTTTAGAACTTCCTTCTATAGTCTAGGCATTTGTTTGGCTGTAATAAAACATTAACAGTGTCTCAAATAAATAGGGGTTTATTTGTCACATGTGACAAGAAGACAGAGATGGACAAATGCCAGTAATAATTTCCTATTTCAACAACGTCAGGGCTAAAATATCTGCGTATTTCTTGACCTTTGTCTCCCAGCACAGGATGGCTGCTAGAGCTGACTGCAATGTCAACATTCAAAATGGGAAGAAAGTTCTGATTTCTTTATCAGAAAGGGAATAGTTTTCTCAGGAGCCACTCCAAACTGATTACCACTTAGGACTCTCTGGCCCAACAAGGTTCTGTGGCCACTGTTGCCCAGTGGGAGACTGGGAAAGCAGGACACAGGATTACTATGAATGAATTGAAGCATAATTCATTGCCTGATCCTGGCGCTTGGGTTTTTCTTATAGGAAAGGAAGAAGTGGGTCTTGAGTAAACTGGTAATGGTATTGGTCTCATCTTTCTCTTGACCCTTCAATCATACAATGATTCCCATGGTAACTTAATTCCCATGGTAACTGTAGCCATTCTCTGTGATATTGAGGTTGTGAGCTCCTCCTCTGATGAGAATGACCAAGTGCACCAGGAAAGCCAGCATGACAAGTTCACCCAGAATAGCCCAAGAGAATCAGCAACTTCCAAAAGCCTCCCCAACAACTTCTCCAAACAACTTCTCTAACGGCCTCTTGTGCTGCTGGCAACAAACCCCTGATTGGGCCTCCCACACTCAGTGCCACACTGACTCAGTTAGGCTGGGTGCAAGAAGTTGACAGAGGCAGCCTCAAATATGGAGGAAAACTTGATGGAGTCTTCAGCTTTTGATGGAGGATCAGCTTTAGTAAGAGGAAAAGATTCTAGCCAACAAAAATAACAAAAGAAACAAAACAAGGAAACACCAAAGAGTCAAAAAACTGGAGACCACCCAGGCCCTTTAACTGGTGAGTGTTATGTGGACACACTGAAGATGGCCACACAAGAGAATAGTGCTGCTTATTTGTAGAAGAGAACACCTGAGACGTGCAAGCGTGTGTCTGAGTCTCAAAAGCATATGGCAAAGAAAGATGACATACTGCACCTAAACCCCATGGAGATGAAATTCCAGAAAAGACAACACTGGTTTGTATTAGTAAAAGCTCATCAGTGATTTCCTAGAGCTGGACACACAATTTGTGGTGAACGGAATGTTCAGTATTTTGATTGCGATGAATGTGTGTGTGTGTGTGTGTTCAAAACCGGATAAACTATTTTTTTAAAATGAATGCATTTTGAGGGCTGGCCAAATAGCTCAATGCATTAAGGCACCTGCAAGCAGATACAGGGGCCAGGAGTTTGATTCCCCGGGACTTGCGTGCTGGCCCCACCCCTGGGGCGCTCTGAAACTGCAATTGAGACTGGGCATGGTGGCACACCCTGTAATCCCAGCTCTTGGGAGTCTGCAAATAGGCAGATCACTACAAGTCTGATCTAGTAGTGAAACCCTGATCACCCTGTAGACCCTTCCCTAAAAAAAAAAAAAAAAAAAAAAAAAACAGGATGCATATTATGCTTCAAAAAAAGTTGCTTTAAATTTTAAAAATCATATATATATATATATTCCCTCTGTTCCAAGCTACAAGCTAAGTTCCTTCTGGAAAAATTCCAATTTTGCTTTTACAGACCAGCAGTAGAGGTAGTATTTATCCAATACCTAGAGGGAGTACAGAGGCATCGGGGGTTGCAGAGCCCTGGCTGAAGTTGTTCCAGATGATGTTGCAGCACATTTGTCTGTCATTGTGGCAAGGTCACAGTACTCAAATGTTTGGTCAAACATTATTCTGAATGTTTCTGTAATGGCTTTATAAAAAGATAAAATTGACATTTAAGTTAGGAAACTTGTAGTAAGCAAATTGCCTTCCACACTGTGAGCAGACCATGTCCAATCAGTTGAAAAGTTCGGAGCCAAAGACTAACCTGTCCAACAAAAAGGAGTTTTCCAGTAGCTGGCCTTTGGATTTGAGCTGCAACCTCTACTTTTCCCTGTGCCTATGCTGCTGAGCTGCCCTGCCCATTTTGGATTTGTAAAGCCCCCATGATTATGTGAGCCAACCCCTTAATATAGATCTCTCAATTTATTTATAGATAGGCAAATAGACAGATAATATGTAGACATTATTAAATCTGTTTCTTTAAAGAACCTAGGACAATGCAGACAGGCAAAGGTTGAAATTATACAGTGCTGTAAAGGTCTAGGCTCACTGCACAAAGCTATCACTTACGATTTAGCACTGAACGTTGAGTGGGAAGGCACACACCTGTAATCCCAGCACTCTGTGAGGCTGAGGTGGGAGAAGCGCAAGTTTGAGCCCAGCTTTGTCAACTCAGTGACTTAGCAAGGTCTTGTCTCAGGATTTAAAGAAGGACTGGGGATGAAGCTCAGAGTGAAGGCCCCAAATTCAATCTCCAGTACTAAAAAAAAAAAAAGACTTAGCAGTAAGGAGAAGTGTTTAAAAAGACAAACTCATGCTCAGTTCTCTAAGATTTCCCAAGTGCAAGAAAGGGACATTAAAATCACATATTATAAATAAGGATTAAATGGGATATTAATACAAAGGAATTCCCACTCTATCATCAATGACGCTTACTACCAAAGTATAACTTCTCGAAGGTCACAGTAGGTTTTGTATACTTCCCCACCCATAGCCATGCTCCGGGTAGCTAGAGTGTTCTTTCTTGGTCTTACATGGCAACTGTAGTGGACCACAGTACTCTAAAACTGAAGAGGCCTGATGATAGTTTACACTTGATTTGAAATTCCAGTTGTGGCAGAAAAAGCTGTAGTACCTTTATTGTATTACATGTTATGACCTGGAGTTTTAACCTACTGTTATGGCGAGTATCTAAATGTTCCTCCAAAACCTCCTGAAGTCATAGTTGGATCTTTTCCAGAGATAGGTATATCTAAAGTATGTGGTGCTGGGATTAATAGTGTATAATTATTAAATTGGTCCCCTGATTGGCTTGGCACGTGTTCTCAACCTGATAGCTTACACAGAATATAAAAGGGGCAGAAAGAAGCTGCTATTATTCACTTCTTGCTGGTTGCTTGCTTTTGTGTCTGCCTGCTTGCTGAGGACTGTTTCTTTTGTGTGATGCCCCTGTGCCATGCAACCCTGTTTTGGAGCCAGCTGACTATGAACTGAAACCTCTATAAACTATGCACCAAATAAACCTTTCCTCTTTTAACTCTGAGTGTTGAGCATTTTGTCTGAGTAATGAGAAAAATAGCTAACACCTGCTTTCAACTTATTTGTACTGACTTTATTCTCTTTGTCACTATGATCACCAGGATGATCATGTGTACATCATATGACACTGCTTTCTTGGCAGCCCCTTCCTAAGCCCTGCTCTCCTTAATATTCACCATAATATAATATCTTGTCCTGAATACCTGGCTGCCTCAGTGCTAGATGCCAAGAGGGAGAATGAGTGAGATGGGTGGATGTCTCTAAATTTAATAAGTCAAATCAGATTAAACTAATGACATTGCAGAGACTTTTCTGAATAATTTTTTCCTTAGTAACTCAGAACTAAACTTAGTTTGCAACTTTGCCTGGCCAGAGTCGAAGACTAAGACCAGGAGAAGGGTGGGGCAGAGATGATGATTGAGAGATTATCATCTGGGTGATTGATTTCTGCTATCCTCAGGATTTACCAGGGAATAGATTTAATATATGACACATAATTTATAGGATATTTTTATAATATCCACCCAAACAGTTAAATGCAGAAGAGTGCAGGGATCCTGTCCATGAACTATTAATACAAAGAATCCAGCTGAGTGCTAGGATTCCATGGCAATGGCCTAATCGAGTTCAGCTTCAGACACCTAGAGCCCATGGCGGTGTCCTCTGTGAGTCTAACTGGAGGCCTAGCGCTCACAACAATGTCTCATGCAAGTCTGTGTCAAGGGTCTGCACTGGGGAAGCCTAAGAGTCAGTGGTGGAAGTTAGAAAGTCTGCACCAGCAGAATGAAGGTTCTGTGCCCAGAAGTTGAGGGATCTGCACTGGAGCCAGGCATCGATGCTTGAGGTAAGGACCAGATCTCCACTGGAAAGGATTATAGCCATCCTCAGCAGCAGTGAGGACCTGAACTCCTCTGATGATAACAGCTGAGTTCATATCTAGAAATCCAGCATGACTGACTTCTCCAGGAGAATCAACAGCCCACCCTCTTTCCCTCCAGTTCTTCTTTTATGCTATTGGCAACAATCCTCAGGTGGGCCCTCCACACCCAGCATCATGCTGACTCAGCTCAGCTGAGTGTTACAAACTGACCATTAATTAATTCAGTTAATCCACTACAAGCTCTTTCGCAGAGTCTTCTGAGGTCCTTAGAAGAAAGAAGCACCATTGTTCATCCTCAGAACTGCCAGCTCTACCTTTGACACCATCACCTACTCTCCTTCCTATGTACCTGAAGAACAATGGCCTTTGTCCTCATCTCTATGTTGTCTTTGGAGTAGGTGGAGGACTTGAGACCTCCCAGTTCTTCCAGGGGTGACTTGGAGTATGCAGTGGTTTTCATTTTCTCAGGCCTAGGTCTTCTAGCATGGAGGCCAATTGCCATAAGAATATGCCTGTGGAAAGTTCTGGAAAATCATATCTCTTGCTCACCATCATCCTCAGTTTCTTCTGGGATGATCATGAGTTTGTGGCCTTACTCACCACCTTGTCTTTCACTTTCTCAACATTATTTCTTTTCTTTTTGAGACAAGGTCTCATTATGCAGTCAGGCTGGTCTTGAACTCACTTTGCAATCAGGATGGCCTTGAACTCACAGAGATCCTCTTGCCTCAACTTTTACAATATTAATTTTATTTATTTATTTGTGTTATGGCTGGCTCAGCCTGCCCTGGAGGTGGGGCTGGCACAGCATGTGGTGCCAGGGATCGAACAATGGTCCCTACAGTTGCCTAAACTTTCTTGAACAGGCGCTTTAGACCACTGAGCCATCTTGCGGGCCCAACTTTCGCAATATTGAAAAGGTAAAATTGTCACATAAAAAATGTTTAGAATTATCCTGTCGGGATAGAGAAGGGAGGAACAATCATTCCATGGGAGGAATTGCTGCTAACAGAGGGTGAGTACATCCAGGATAGGCAGGAATCAGAGGTGCCAGCAGACACCCTGTAAGCACTTGAGGGACTGCCATGAGGACCATATGACCACATGGTGGAGAGGCACACCAGTGGCCTCTGTCAGGCTCACTCAGAGGAAGCTTCTGCCTCAATATCCACTAAAGATGAGAATCAATGAGTTCTCCATCCCTGGAAATGTTCAGGTATGGACACCAGCAGCACCCTTCCAGGAAGGAGTAGAGGATGAACAGTTAGATGAGACCAGTGGGTCCCAACTGGGGACATCTGGAAACACTGAGAGATATTTTGGTTGTCACAGCTGAGGAAGGAAAGCATGGCTTGCAGGAGCTAGAGGCCAGCTTTGCTGCTCAGCATCCTACTGTGTTCAGGCAGCCCTGTGACAGTGATTTGGCCCAAAATATGACAAGAACTAAGGTTGAGAAACTGGCTTAAATAAGTCACAAGCTTGAACCCAGATGAGTCAGCCCCTCCAGTCTTCCTGGTTCCTTGGGAGACTGAGGTAGGCAATCTGTGCCATGCCAAAGCTATCTGGAATCCAGGAGGCTTATGCTGTAAGATGCTTTAGTAGATGAAACTCAGAAATATATTTTCAGTTTCAGGCACTGTGGGCTTTACTTTGTGACTCTGGCTATCCTTGCTGTAGCCAAAACTATGAGTCTGTTATTCTCCAAAAACAACACTTTATGTTCCCACCAATTCTGCCTACTTCCACCTACAATATACAAGGTGCCACACACACATCTAGAGGCAGGGTGGGCTGGGGAGGGGTAACGAAGAGTGTAAAACAAGCAGAGAGCCCTGCCATGAGGCCACCCCTCAAGCTCTACATGTACCCCCATAGTTCTTCTAAAGTGGTATTTTAATATTCTTTTTATGCATCCTGGATGACAAAATGTATTTAGCCCCAGAAAAGCCCTACTACAAAGAAATTCATTGCTGCTAGATTCATCACACTCAGATCAGCTGACTCTTAGGTCAAATCTTGGCTGTGCTGATCACTGTCTTGGTGTCAGGCAAGTTACTTAACCTTAGATTCTGATCCTTAGATTCCTCACTGGAAAATGGAATGACTAACCCTGACCTCATAGGCACAGCTATGAAAATGAAATACACATGACAGCTATACTCAGCCCCTGGTCCATTATATAGCATGGCAGTTATGTGTAGGACCATTTCCACACAGGATTTAGGTAGCATGTGGTACTAAACAAGGAAATCATGCCATCTTGCAATTGACAATCTGACACAGAAATTAGCTTGCTCTGATGGAAGTTTTCAATTACTACTAGCCATAAAAATTAAGTATTTTTCAGTCATTAGACACACATGCTGTCATCTCACCCTCCCAACAGCCCAGGGTGAAGGGACACAGGTAGCCGCTGAGTGACCAACCAAAGTCACTTTGGGCCTCAGTGGCAGTGATAGGCTGGATTCCTGAAAACCTGAGTCCTGAGTTGCCAAGCACTGCTCTTTGTCCCCTTCTCAGCTGCTTCCTCTGTCTCTCTGTCTATTACAGAGCCTCTCACTGCAGCAGGACAGAGCCACAAAACCTTCACTGGCACTAGTGTTTGCTGACCAGTGATAGCTGAAGGTAGTTTCCTCTCAGTGTGCTACATTCATTTAGCAAAAATAGCTCCTTAAACATAAAAGATTCATAGCCTGTCATCTTTTAAGGGCTACTATACAGAGCTGCATGAGTTATTTTTCATATTCCAAGAGATTCCTCTAAAATAACACACATTTACTCTTGATGAAGCCACAAAGATGAAATACAATATTTCATTGATTAGAGCTGTAGAAACACTAATTCTCTGTGGGAACTCTGATTATCTCAATCTGTTTTGAAACTGATATGTTGTTCTCTATATCTTATGTAAGTTAAAATGGGAAATTAAAATAGACCTGTTTTACAGTAAAAACATCACCAAATCTTGAACTTCATCAGCAACAATTTTCTAAATGTCTTCAAAAATGAATTATCTGGGAGTCACTCAGCTAAAAAGGTACAGTAAAAATCATGAACAATCAAACCTAAGACAATATGCCTAAGGCTCTAAAGAGATGGGATATAGTGTGCAAGACATTTGAATGCCTGCTCCGCCTAGGCAAAGGAACACATTCCTGCCTGGAGCCCTGAGGAGTGGGCATTACCACATCCACCACTCATGTTCCTAGGCCCAGAGATGACTGAAGGAACTAGACTCATCATCCATAAGATCTTGGGTAGAGTGGAACCTGTGTGACAGCCTTAAAACAAAGAGAAAGACTCTTAGAAATCTAGAGTTAGGAAACAGAGACACAGGCAATTTTTAACAGAGGCAGAAGTTAGGAAGCCATGTGGAAAGTTGACCTCTGAAAGAGGAGGCTGGGGCAAAGGCCACAGAGTGGTCTGAAGTTATAGAGGAATAAGAGCACATGGATGTCCATCTACATGGATACAGAGGGGGAAATGCTTCATGAGGCACGGGACCGAAGAGGTAGCTCTCATTGCCTGAAGACTCGGCTAGCTATACCACACAAACCCTACCTCTGAGTTTTCTCATATTTTAAGTGTATTCTTACAACAAATCTTGCTTTGCTTAAGGTAGCATGAGAGAGTCTCTCTTCACAACACATAAATGAGCATGATTAGATCAGCTCATCCATACCTTTAAGGAAATTCCTTAAATATCATATCACAGAGCCATGATTTCTGGATGAGAAAAATCGTAAGACATACTGACTTGAAATCTTCAAAATCTATAAAGATATATATTTCGCATCCTGAGGAGTAAAGATCCCATAGGGGAAAGAACTGTTGAATCTCCTTGGGAATGAATAAAGGACCCACAGGGCTGTGACCCAAAATGTTCCTTATGATGATGCCATGTTGAGGGTGAATAAACACTGTTCTGTTGACCATGTTATTTTGCTGATGCTACTCTTTATCTACTTTCTCCTCTCTGCCCTGTCATAGGCTAAAGCAATGCCACATTCTGTATCTCTTCCTCAATCCACATTCTCATTCACAGTCTCATTGGCAGCACATGTTTCTCACCTTGACCAGGGGCTTGCTCAGTTAGCTTGTGTCTGACTCCTGATGACATGAGAGAAACAGAACTACATGTAAAATCTAAGTCCAGGCCTTCAGAATTCCAGTTCAATCTCCATCAGCCTCACCATGAATGGAGAATGTTCTTCCAAAATTGTTGATTCCAGCAGAATAAGAGACACATACGGTCACCTAAACCAAACCTTGGACTAAAGCTCAGACTAGTGAAGTCCATGAGAGATCAGCACAGCTATGCTGGCCCACTGTGGGCACAGGAAAAATAAAGCTTATTGCTTCTGAAATGTGCTGTTTGCTGCCTAACACTTCTGGGAAGTGGCTAGGTGATAGGGTTCCTGTAAAAGACTCAATTGAATGATCCTCCATGGGAAATTCAGGGAAGGAGCACCCTAGTTAGGCCACAGAGGTTCAGTGCGCCCAAGGGATGCTGCCTATGCTGGCAGCAGAAATACCCCTAGGGGACTAGAACTTCAGGGTAGGGGAGGTGGGCTGGAGTCTAGCTCCTCTTCCCCTCTAGGAGAGACTCCTCTTGTCCAACCGTATAGATTTGGTTGTATTTTACTAAATAGAATATAATAGGTTTCCCAAGTATCTTAACCACATGAGGCTGGTTCTGCCAATTTCTCAGCTGTCCTTCAACTTTCATTAGTTCCTTCTTCCACAGTGATGCAAGATACATGACTACCAACTCTCTGCAGTTATGTTTAAGCAATGGGCTGACTTTTACTTGAAGCAATGTGTGCAGAAGAGATCAACTGGGCTGTTATAATAGGAAAGTGGGCATGTCTCCTCTACTTTCCCCTTTCTGTCAGCTGCAACACAGGTCATGCAGATAGGGACAGTGCTCTAGAATATGCTAACCATGCACTGTCCAATGTCCAACAGATTAGATATTTGTTACTCAGACACAGTGAGATTAAAATCTTATTCCAGAACACACACATTCTAGGTGAAGGAAATGGTGCCTGGATTTTCTTTCTTTCTTTCTTTCTTTCTTTCTTTCTTTCTTTCTTTCTTTCTTTCTTTCTTTCTTTCTTCCTTCCTTCCTTCCTTCTTTCCTTCCTTCCTTCTTTTCTTCTCTCTCTCTCTCTCTCTCTCTCTCTCTCTCTCTCTCTCTCTCTCTCTCTTTTTGATATCAGGAATAAAACTCATGACCTTGCACTAACCAGCCAGGCACCTGTGCTGCTAAGCTATCTCCCCAGCCTGGATTCACATTTTGATGCCAGCTTCTAAGCTCCCTGTGGGCCACCTGGCCCTTTGTATAGCACTGTGTTAGGGAATGGTAGAAACGCAAGATGCCATGGGTCCAGGTTCCTGAATATCCACATAGGATGGGCTGTCTATCAACCTAGAACACCTGCCCTCTACACAAAAGAGAAACAGACTTTCCTTCTGGATGGGTCATCGCATTGAGATGGGGGTACTGATCATCTCTACCTATCATGACAATTTTTAAATGCACATGAGATGGCACCCAGCCAAGATCTACTGGGGCTCATTCAGATTGGCTGGATCAAATATTTAATAGTAACAAGCTGCTGACTTTTCTGGCGTCAGGTCTAGATTCATACCCTACACTTATCTGACAATGTATCCATTCATTCATGGCTATTGAATCCAAGGTCTATGCCTAGGCCTGGGCCAGGCACTGAGTGCAGTGCTAAACAAGACTTATTGCTGCCCTTATAATAGTCAAAACAGCAAGCATAGACCAATCCTAGGTAGTCTGGGCAGAAGTTTCATGGGCTGGTGTATTTACAGCAAAAGCTAAGATAAATAGAAGGACCCAGTACATCCTGGCTTGCAAATAACACAGACACAGACACAGACACATACACACACACACACACACACACACACACACACACACACAAAGAGCTGCCTACATCAGAAGAAAATGTGTGCTTTCTGTATAACTATTCTTACTTTTTTTTTTCCATTTATGGATTTGATACAGGGTCTCACTACGCAGCTCAGACAGATAGTGCTCCTCCAGTTTCACCCTTCCCAGATCTGAGATTACAGATGTGTGCACCATGCCTGGACCCGTTCTTGGGCTCAGTGCACCCCAGGGGTGGGGCCAGCATAGCAAGAAGTACTGGGGATCGAACTCTGGTCCTTGTGCTTGTCAAGGCAGGCACTCAGATGGCTGAGCTATTTTGTCAGCCCCTATTCTTATTTTTGATTGTCTTTATCTTGAGTTTCCACTCAGTTCCATAAGAGGAAAAGCATCCTTTAAGAGATTCTGAAATAATCTTGATTAAACTAAAGGGAGAAAATATATTTCTATGCCATGATCTAGAGAGAAAAAGCCTTAATACTTCTCAGAGACCTGCTGTTGTTGAATGTATTGAACCTGAGAATTTCTTGGATTAGTCTTTTCTCATCAAGTAGAACACCACTATGATCTAGGCGCTCTACAGGCGTGAAGCAAGGGCACACTGCTGTGTGTAAGCAGCCTCGCTGAGTGGGAGATAGAAGCCTACGGATGATCAGTCACCTACCAGGCGACATCTGTTCACAGATGGGGTCTGGGGATGGAATGCAGAGGCGGGTAACCCAGGAGAGATGGAGACCAGGCCAACTGCAGGCTCTTCATCTTGATTTGCAGTTAGATATTTCCCTCAGGATGGTATTGTATTTCATTGACTGCTCATCATGATCTTAAGACAAGCATTTCCCCTTAGCGACAGAAAAATGCATGAAATACCTTTCCAGGCCCATGAATTCTGTCATGCAATGTGTGTGGCCACCTAGGCCACCTAAGACAAGGACAGATGTATTGAATCACTGGATGTTCAGGCAGAAGCTGTTTTCCAATCAGTATCAACAGTGTGTCGACAGGGAACACTAGGGACTCACCAGTGAGGCAGTTTGCCAGCCTGGGTGAGGAATAGACCTCCCCTACTCCAAGCGCAACCACAAGACTGCCGCAGCCAAAATGTAGGCGACGGCCTCCTATCACCTTTTTTTTTTTTAGACATGATAAATTTTCTGATCTATATTAGTAGGGGAGGAAAAAAAGAAAAACAACAACAACAAAAAATTTTATCTTCTCTTTGTACAAAGAGGGAGTAGTTGTATATATAGTCCAACATTCCATAATTGTAGTAGGATACCGGTGAAACTGGCAACGTTGGAGGCTGTTGGTGTAAGCCTCTTACAGCTCATTGTACTGATCTAGCTTTGTGTTCTATGTCTCATAATTAAGCTTTTCTGCTGGGTGATCAAGGGCAAGTTAAGGCCAGACCTGTATAACAGAACATTCATCTTTTGTATCTTCTAGGGTCAAATCCCCTCAGGATTAACTTTGGAACCATGTGCAGTGCTTTGTAGAACTGTTGCAAGTGCCACCATCGGGATGAGACATGGCCATTGCTTGACCAGTTTTCTCTCTGTGAAAGCCTGAGAGAATGTCCTCTCTCTAGGTGACTCTCCTTAGGCACACTATACTTTGTTTATCCCTTTCCTCTGAGGTCCCTTAATCTCCTTGAACAGAAAATTTGGGAAACCTCCGAGTTATAGGATGATACAGTACAGGTTCTCTTATGTCCTGAGTCCTCACTGACCTTGAAGGGATAAGGCCAAAATATTGGCTACCCTTGTAATCCTTTTCTCCAATTTTTGGGCCGTTAACTTACATTCTCAACCCTATCACCTTCTATTAATTGTTGCATCTCCTTAGCACCCATGGCATTTAGAACCGCAGGAGTAGGGCCGATGACCTGCCTTCAGCTCTGAGACCCCCAGGACGCTTGAACAGCTCTGGAGAACTGTGCCTTCAGCCAGATGGACAGGGCGCGCTTTCAAGTAGGTGCAGCCTAGGGAGATGGAGAAGCAGCTTTCTTTTCCGTTGTGCAGAAGCGGTGTGCTCAATGAAGGCACCGTGTGTTTGCTCGGACTATCTGTGGCTCTAATCACATTCCCCTTCTTGCCTTATGAGTGCGTGGGGCTGATTGGAAGACCGTGGTGGGATGGGGGCAGACGCGTGAGATACCGGTGGAAATCGGCAACAGAGTCACACCGGGAAGTTTGCAGGGATCGCGGGGAGGTGCACGCTCAGGGGAGATGTCGGGGTTTTCCAAGTACTAGCAATCACGGTTCCGTGCCCCTCTAGCAAAACCGTGCCCCAAAGCGTCCATCCTTGGCATGCACCCTCTTTGCACCCTGAGAGCAGCCCCCAAGCCCCAGGGCGCTGTTTCCTTTTGCAGGTTCAAACGTGGAAGGCGCCGGGGTGAGGCTGGAGAGGAAGGAGTTTACTAAATTGGGTTCGAACCAAGGCGTCGAGGATGGAAGGAATTAATCTGATGTGGGGTATGCGGACAGGACCAGGAGGAAAAGAGAGTGGGCCGCAGTACACCCAGCCTATCGTCATTCGCAGGAAGATGGATGATTTCCTGGGCCAGGCGTCCGGCGCCGGGCTCTGTATGGAGACGTCAGAGCTCTCAGGTCGGGTTGGAAGAGCCCCCAGCGCCTCCCCGCGCCAGGGCTTCTATATAAAGTCCGGGCTCTAGCGGAGGGTACAGCAGCGGCGCGGGCGGCGGAGGTGGTGCGGAGCTGCTCCGAGGTCGGGTTCTCCCGTCGCTGCTCCGCGGGAGAACGCGCTCGCCACCCAGCCTGGCCACAGCGCTCCGAGGACTTCCCGCCGGAATCATGGGCCGCGCCGAGCTCCTGCTCGTCCTGCTTGCGCTGGTCCTCTGCCAGGCGCCCCTGAGGCCAACCGCCCCGGTACCGGTGGGCGGAGGGACGGTGCTGGCCAAGATGTACCCGCGCGGCAACCACTGGGCGGTGGGTGAGTGTCCCGGCGGGAAGGGTTGTGCGCTCTGGCGCTCTGAGGGCCGAGCCAGCCCCAAGGGACCTGGGTTTGGGTTTGCTCTGAAACACCTGCGGCCATCCTAAAAACTCCGCCCCACCCTTCCCACTCGCGAGAGCCTGTGGGTCTGGTCCCTCGACCCTTTCCCGCTCGCTTAGCGTCTGTGTGTGCGCGCACCCTGGTTTCCCCGGGGTACCCCGGTCAGAGCGCAGCTCTTCAATTAAATCCAAGCTTGAATACAGCTTGAATACCTCCCAGTACCTCTCTGCACCCACCCGCACCTGCTTCTGTGCATCTGACCTCTACCCAATCCGGCATGGTTTTTTCCTTGAGCAACTTCGGGGCGCGAGGAACGTGGAGTGTGTCTCGGAGCCTGGTCCGGCCCCGCCATCAGATGGCGGGGCTGGAATGTGCTGCACGGCTGCGCCGGGCAGAGCCACAGGTGTGAGGACCTGGGCGCACTGCTCCTGCCCAGCTCGGCTTCAAATTCTGTCAGCCGTGCTGAAACTCTCCTGCGTTTGTGGCTCTCCTAGGATTTCTCGGTTCCCTTGTCCGTCCTTTTTACCTATCACTCCCTCTTTCCAGCCAGCGCGCCCTTGCTTTTTCCCCATTTCCTGTGCCAAGAAGTCCTGCTGTCCAGGCACGACTTGGAATTCCCTACTGGTGCCCAGGGAATCCCTGCGGTGAAGATTCCAGCGCCTGAGGATGGTTGAGGGTAGGGCCTGCCTGCGGGGTCTGTGGTCTGTGGGAGCCTGGCACCTACAGCGGTCCTGCAACTGAGATGCTGCCAGCAGCCTGGCAGTGTCGCCCTCTCCTGACAGCTCACCCGCAGTCTAGGCCTCTTGACCTTACCAAGAATAGCTTTGGACAAACGCAAACGGCCCAAATCCTGGGTCCTCCTTACATCCTGGAAAATGCAATAGCTTCAACATTTTCTGAGAATCTAGTCCGTCCCTGAAGAGATTGAAAGTGTGTGTGGGGGGGGGTGTGTGGGATGTGTGTGTGTGTGTGTGGGTATGTGCGCGCGTGCGCATGTGTGCAGCGCGTAGGACTATTTTTTAATCATCTACTTAAACTCAGGGAAAGGTGTGTTGGATATTATTCCAGGTATTAACTAATTCAAAGGTTCTCCTTGCCACTGAGAGGAAGAATTGTGGGGAAGAGTTGGAACTCATTGCTTCCTGGGCTTCGCAGTGTTGCATGTACTTTGTTGGAGAGGCCAGATAGTGGGTTGCAATAAAGCAGGTTCCTTAGTTGCTACAAGTACCCGCTGGCAGTCCCAGGGCCCAAGGGTGTGTGGGCAGCTAAGAACGCAGGAGCCCTGAGTGAATGGGTCAGCACCAGGAAGGTGAGAACTCCTTCACTTTCAGAATGAGGATACTGAAAAGGTGTCAGAGAACCCAAACTCAGACTCGATTATTTTTAAAAAGCGTTTCTAGGACCCTAGACCTAGTGGCCACATCATCTGGTCCAGCCACCAGCTACGAGCAGGAAGGGAGGGATGAGACTTCCAACTTTTTTTTCTCATCTATTTTTATACTAAAGTGGTTCACTATTAGGTAACCATTGCAGGCCAAAAGGAGGACACCAGAGTTAGCTGGGAAACCAACACCAGATTATTTCTGGTGCAAGCCAAACTGACCCCAATTTACTATTGTTCTGGAGCACATCTGTTTCCAGGTGTTTGGGGCATCTTTGTTTATTTACCCTTTATTGTGGTATTCAGCATATTTAGGCCAAAAGCATGTCCCCAAATACCACTTTAAAATTTATCCTTTCATGTACACATTTTTCTTTTCATCCCTTTGCTGGCTGTGGATTCGAGGAAGAGCAAGGGAAAGAGGGATGTAAATAGGGAATCAGATTTCAGCCTACAGCTATGCTGTGCTTGCAAAGTTTGCTCACAATAGACATATTGTTTTTTTTTTTTTTAACTTTATTTATTTATATTATGGCCAGCTCAGCCTGCCCTGGGGGTGGGGCTGGAATAGCATGTGGTGCTGGGGATTCCAACCTCGGTCCCTGAGGTTGCCTAAGCTTGACCTAAGCAGGTGCTTTAGACCTTTGAGCAATCTCGCCAGCCCATAGACATAGTGTTGGAATACAAGCACCAGGATGAATAATGTTAGACTTCAAATTTAGCTTTCACTTATGCCAAAACAGTATCTATCCATGCCAAGTGCCAAAGGATGCAGTTTTAACTAATGTAGAACTAACACATATTTTTGTCCACAAGGAATCCGGCAGCACACCTTTACTGGCTTGTTAAGTGAATTGCTTCTTCCAGGCAAGAGAAGTGTGGTACAGCAAAGGAAAATGAATTAGGAGCTTGAAAACATAACACACTGCTATGTGACCCTATGCTCATAGAAGTGTTTTGCTTGCACAATGAAAAAATATATATAGACACGAACACTGGTGGCTGTGCTCTCTGCTCCCATGAAATCTTCTTGGCAATGGCTCTAACTGTCGTAGGAAGCATGCTCAGAAGGTTGAATTGGGAAATACTAGTATCCAGCTGCAGAATGGCTTGACATGGTAGTGTTGCCTCGGAAAACCAAGTCGAAAATGTGGCTACTGGACTGAGGGTGTAGCTGAATGGTAGAGTCCTTGCCTAACATGTCCTAGGCCTCATGTTTAATTCTCTGCGTAATGGGGGAGGATAGTGTGATCTAGATAAACAAGTGCTTAGAGGTACTCAGCACTTTTATCTTTATCTTGATGTATACATCCTTAAGTTGGGATAATTTTCAGGTTTTGACTTTAAGGGAATTCATTTATGTTTCAAATCTTCCGTTCAGTGGTATCTTTAAAAGATTAAAACAGACAGAAGCTCCACACCCCTGCCCCCAGGAAGATTTAATTTTTCTGGAGCATGTCTTTTGTCTATGCTGAGAACTCCATTTTTTTTTTTTTTAATATGAACATGTGACAGATGATGATGTTGCCATGGAGACAATGCTTTGGATGATAGTAGCCAGCTCAAAAGTGCAAT
>PVKN010008566.1:0-24971 GCA_004027915.1 Capromys pilorides | reverse complement strand
GCTGAGCTATTGGGCCGGCCCTTAAGTCTGAAACTTTTCTGAAAATTAAAGTCTAGTCACAATGGCATGGGTTTTTAAAATCCATAGTTTAAAACAAAATGTCAGCTAAAACATCACAGGATGAGGGTTGGCAAATGTTATCTGCCAGGGCCTCCCAGCCAATACTTCTGGTCACACGGTCGCTGTAGCCACTTCTTAGCTTTGCCATGGGTGTAAGCGCAGCCTTCCATGATGCTTAAATAGGGGAGGACAAGGAGCTCTGCGTTCACTAAAGGAAACAAATAGTCCCTGGGCCTTGTCGCTAGTGCCTGCTCTACTGTATGAACTAAAAAGGGAAATCACTGGGTTTCATGTATCGAAATGCTCGATTTGGACACTGTCAAGTTGTTTTCCCAATAGAGTACATCCATAAACATTCAGCATAAATTTTCAAAAAAGCATTAATATAAAAGTTTCCATTAATTCTGTTAATTCATGTCTTGTGCAGAATACACTTTTGAGGTAGTATGTTGTGTTCCCTCTTCTGAGAATGGCGTCTTTTCTACTGAGCTGCTCTTTCTCTGGTGCCCTAGGTTGTGATTTGTTTTTGTTTTTATTTTTTGTGGTATAGGGATGGAATTGCATGGAATTAATTATCACCAAGTTATATAACCCCAGCACTTTTTATTTTATTTGGAGACACTCTCTTGCTAAGTTGCTTAAGCTGGACTTGAACTTGTGATCCTAATACCTTGGCATTCCAAACCACTGAGAATATAAGCAAGTGACACTTGTGGCTGTTAAGACTCCTTTATACTTTCTGGATATGAATATGTTATCCATTACAGATGGTGTCTTTCAATCAGCAAAGTTCTTAATTTTATGTAGTCGGGCTAACTCATCCTTTCTCTTTTGTGCTTAATGCTTTTCTTCTTCAGATTTAAGAAATCCTTGTGTACTCAAAATGATAAAGCTACTCACCTATATCTTCTTAGAAAAGTTTTGAAATCTTATCTTTCACCTGTAAGTCTTCAGTGCATCTGTTGTTTACCATGAAATATGGAGCACTGGAGGAGGAGGGGATCCAGCTATAACCTTCTCTACTTGCAGGACTGATAGACCCAGCACAGTTGTGTCCTCTCTGTACACTGTGACTGGGTTAAGTCACAGTTCTAGACACAGTGCAGTCTAACCTGAATCTCATTTATTTTCCATTTGTTATATAGTTTCTATGACATTATGGCACATTAATATCAAGATAGCTGTGCCACAGCCTGATGTGGAGTGGCCCCCTATGTCCAAGACTTGGTCCTGAGCATAGCGCTATGGGGAGGGGGTGGAAGGTTAAAGGAGGACGTTAGGTCATTGGGGCTGTGACCTTGAAGAGGCCGCCAGATTCTGCTCCTTCCTATACTTTGTGCCTGCTTCCTGCTATGAGGAGAGTACTTTTCTTCCCCTCATGCTCCCTGCAGGACATGTTACCTCCTCCAGCCCAAAAGGAAGGGGACAAGAACAAGGGACTGAAATCTTCAAAATTAGAAACTGAAACAAGTTGATCATTTCATATATTTGTTATAGTAACAGAAAGCCAGCTCATGCAATCCTGAAATAGTCTTTTTTCAGGAGTGTCTTGATTATTTGCACTTCCATACAAGTTCAAAATAATCTTGCCAGGGACCTGGGAGATGGCTCAGTAGAAGAAGAACTTGCCAGGCAAGTGCAAGACCCTGAGTTTGATCCCCAGTACCTCCCCACCCCCCCACACTTACACAAAAATAATAATCTTGCCAAACTTTACAGAAAAAATAATACCTAATGGAAATGTATTGAGATTTCAGTGAATCCACAGACTGAGGAGAATATTCATGTTCAAACTCTGGAGTCTCACCACCCATGACCATATGGTAATTTCCTTAATGTACTGTATCCTGTAAGTGAAGCAGGAGTGACTTTTGCTTTTTTCTGCTAGTTAGTGGAAGGCCACCACTTTAAGCCATTGCTCTGAACTGCAGGACTGCTCCACTAACTGGTGTTTGCATATCCTTTCTTTGGGACAGTTAACTGTCCCTTGTAGAAAGCTCCCTTGAGGGGCCTTGTTATCAGGGCCTCAGGCATTCATCCTGAGTTGAAAAGTCTATAATTCGCTGAATAACAGAAGGAGAATGTTCTTCCATCCAGAAGGAGGACAGGGTGCCATGCCCCCTTGTTCCATGAGGCACCTGTGAGTTGCCGTCTATTCCAGGATAGAGGCTTGTTGGAGAGAAACTGGAGTTGGGCTCAGAGAACTAAGGAAAGGGTGGGGCTTAGGCTTTGGGTGATTCAAACCCACAGGTCAGAAAGTCTAGACTCAAGTCTCAGCCTTGCCTCTTTCTAACTGTGTACCCTTGAGCAGATCACTATTTCTGAGTCACAATGACCTCTGTCTCTAAAAGAGAGATTCTATACTTTCTTACCTGCCTCCCAAAAAATGCTGTGATGGATTAAACTTGGATGGTGCAAGAAAATTGATAGGCCCAGAAAGGTGTGCGTCTACATCATGAGACTCTGGACCTCTGAGTTTGCCCTCCCTCCCAGGCTCCAGGAGAGCTGGGACTCAGAGCCATGACTTTTAGTAAAGATTGTCATCAGCTAAAGAGGCTCCAGGACCCATGCTTGAACCAGAGTAACACGCAGTACCTTAGAGGGCGGCCCTACCCACTGAGCATTGCAGCACCAAGTAGCTCACAGCCCTTTGCAGTAGAGTCCCCTGTCTGGAGACTGGGAGGCTCCACAGGCGCTGGAGGCAGTGGTTGGAAAATCTGATGTGATGAACAGATAAGAAGTGGTTATAATCAGCACAGTTGCTGTAAAACACACATGAGTGTGCAGATTGTAATTTTCCAGGCTGTCAAGGCTACTTGCTCAAGCAAGTCTTGACTCATAGGGCGGCTCCACAGGTCCCTTCAGTGCACTGCCACTATTGTGTTTGTTCATTTGCAGACACAAGATTAAAAACACAGACCTAGCTTATCTGTGTTTACCTGCCAGGCACAGAAAAAGGACTTGCTTATTTTTACAGTAATGGGGATCAAACCGAGCAAGTGAGGCAAGCACCCTGCCACTGAGCTGCACCCATGGCCCCCATTTAATACCCTATATGTACATCTTGAGAGGATTTTAAAATTAAGATAGAGCTTATATTTAGTAAAACAAGCTGATTGCACAACCTAAAGTGTCTACTGCACTGAACTTTTACATCTGTATGCACCTGTGTTACCACCACAGGTATCTAGAAATTCAATATTTCCAGCCTAGAGAGAGTTTGTTTCATGGTTGACCACTATTAGGATTTTGTTTTAGTTTTCATTTTTATTTTTTATATTTAGTACAGGGTCTACAGGGTATTGCTATACAGATCAGACTCGTAGTGATCCTCCTGTTTTCAGTCTCACAAGTTCTGGGATTACAGGGACACACCATCATACCCAGTCTCAGTCTTCCCCAGGGGACAGGGCCAGGATGGCAGACTGGGGATTGAACCACAGTCCCTGTGGCTGCCGAAGCAGGTGCTTTAGTCTGTTGAGCTATTTGGCCAGCCCTCACTATTTGGATTGTAATTACACAGCTTAGCTTTGCCTTTCCAAAATTTCTATAAATAGTATTTTATCACAGCACTCTCATATGAGCTTCTGTCACTCAATATTATATCTATGGGATTTGTCTGGGATGTTTCGTGTAGCCATAGTTGAATTTTTTCAGTTACTATAACTAAAAAAAAAATACAATGAGCAATAGGCCACAATTCATGTTTTTGTTGTTGTTTTGCAATACTGAATATTGAAACCAAGTCCTTTACACTAAACTACATCCTTAGACTCCCCTACCCCCCCCCCCCACACACACTGTTTAAAAAATTTTGAGGCATGGTCTCACTAAGTTGTTAAATTGCCCTCACTGTCTTTGAACTCATGATCCTTCTGTCTCAGCCTCCCAGGCTACAGTTCATCATTTCTGTACTGTTCTGCACGTGGGGTGTGTCCAATTTGGGGCCATTTCCATGAAGCTGCTGGGAGTGCCCTTCAGCGCACCTGTAGCGTGCATGGGCACCCTTTACGCTGCTTACGCAGCCATGAGCTGAATTTCGGCATTATGATAGGCACTGCGTTCTTCTTTTCTTTTCCTTTCCTATCTTTTCTTTCTTTTTTTGTAGGACTCAAGTTTTATATCGCTTGTACTTTTACATAAATCAGCATGGCTGAAGTTTAGTTTATATAAAACCAAGTGCATCGATTTGAGCAGTCTAACAGTTTTGACCCTTGTGCTTGTTCTGGAACCATCACTGTCATCCAGTAGGATAACAGTACAGCACCTCAGACATCTCCTCCTCTCCTTTACAAGCACTGCTGGTCACCATTGATTTGGTTTGACCCTCAGAGTTTTCCTTTTCTTGACTTCACACTGATGGGGCAAGGTACATCCTGCAGTCTTCTGGCTGCTTTGCATGGTTATTGTGAGAGCCCTCTGGGTTGAAGTAGATGTTAGCAATTCAACTCTCTTTAGTAAGAGGAATACCTATTGCACTGTGATGTTCTCTATTGTGTTTATCTAGTTCCTTGATCATAACAATTTGGGAACTGTTTTTTTTCCCTGAATTTCAAGAGCTTTTATTAATAAAGCTACGTCAACATTTGCTATAGTTATTTACATGGAAAAGCTTTCCTTTTTATTTCTTTTGAGTAAAACCTCAGAGTGGGATTATCAAGCCTTTTGCCAAGTATATGTTTCATTTTAGAAGAAACTGCCAGGCTCTTATTCAAAATAATTACACAGTTTTGCATTTCTACCTTCCGGAAGGAGAAAAGCATGATAGTACCTCGTTTTGACTTTTAAATATCTTGGGCTCATGGGACATTTGATATCTTCTTTCATTAAGTGCTGTTAAAGTCTTTTGTCTTATAAAACCTAGGCTGTCCTCTTTTTAAATTATAAGAATTATTTACATATCATTGATATGTCTTTTTTCATTTATTTTATTTTTAAAGTTTATTTTTTTTAAATTTTATTTTCTTTATTTTTAAACCTCATTTATTTCTTTGTGTCCTGGCCAGCTCAGCCTGCCCTGGGGGTGGGGCTGGTGCAGCATGTGGTGCCGGGGATCAAACCGCAGTCCCTGTGGCTGCCTAAGCAGGTTCTTTAGACCACTGAGCCATCTCGCCGGCCCCATAAGTCTTTTTTTAGATATTTGTTTGGGGAATATTTTTCCCAGTCTGTGGCTTGTTCTTGAATTTTCTTCATAGTATCTTTGAAAGATGACCATTTAGTTATTTATTTACTTGCTTACTTGCTTAGTTATCAATTGATTGATCATAATGAGGACTAAACCCAGTGCCTCACACACGCTAAGCAAGTTCTCTAGCACTGAGCTACTCTCCCAGACCCCAATTTTAATTTTTCTTGAGTTTCCAAATCTTAATTTTGATGAAATTGATTCCTTTTCTTTAGTACTTTACATATGTTTGTGCATCCTCTAAGAAATCCTTAATTAACTCGAAGCTACCGTTTTCTTCCCCTTTATAAGAGCTGGTGGCCACTACTGATTTGGTTTCTGTCCCTGAGGGTTTTCTTTTTCTTGATGTCATACCTGTGGGACAAAGTACATCCTGCAGTCTTCTGGGCTGCTTTGCATGGTTATTGTGAGAGCCCTCTGAGTCTGTAGGTTTTCTTCCATGATTTTTTAGTTTTAGCCATGATGCCTCTGTTTCCCTGTATAGATTGTCCTATCTCCAGTATTAGACAAGGGTTGATGGAATTTGATTTGGTTGAGCACATATATAAAGCATGATCAGAACATTTTAGACATTAAGTACAGCATCAGACATGTGGTCATTAATAACCATCAACGTCCTCCCCTTTCCTTTGAACACTCATGCTTTACTTGGGCCACTTGCTAAAGCAATTCTGTGTGTCCTCCTTCATGAGTGACTGCAGTCGCTCTGTCTTGGCTGCCTTGTGCTCTGGATCAGGTCAAAGTGTTGACCTTTCATGGTCATTTGGGCTTTGGGGAAGCATCATAAGGGTCAGTACCAAATCTGGAGAATGTGGGAAAGGAGGACAAAAAGTGCTTTGAACAGTGTGAATCGGTCCAGGACATTAAGGCAGCCACAAAAAAGATGTCCAGGGAAGAGAACCTCTGAAACTGCTTCGGAAATGGTAGAAGGGCCTGGGAGGTTGCTCAGCAGCACAGGGCCTGCCTGGCAAGCATGAGGCCCTGAGCTTGATTCCCTATACTCCCCACCCCACCCCACCCCAACACACAGAAACAGAAAGTGGCAGAAATGAGGAGATAATTTTGGCCAAGGGGAGGGAGATTAGTGCTAATATGAAGTGAATTCATGCTAGCATGTCTTTTACAGTAATGGATGTTTTAATTTTTAAACATTCACTCTGTTGTTCGATCACATATTTCTTTTGCATATAGAATACTAGTTGGTTCAACACACTTGCTGAAAAAACTTTATTTTCTCCATTAAAAGCTGACACCTTTGTCAAAAATTACATATATAATATGTATATATATATATACTATATATATATATAGTATATATATATATATAGTATATATGCCATTTATATACCAGACATATGCTGTAAATGGTGGGCTTGTGAGAATTAGGTAGGACTTCAAAAGCCCTAGTCATGAGAAGAGCTGGTACATAGCAATTGCATATTTGTAATTCTGGATTTACCATTTATAGTTTTTTTGTTAGCTTCTCTATAAAATAGATACACTACTGCTGATCTTGCTGGACAGCCATGAGCTTAGGAGAAGAGTCAAGCAAGTGCAGCTTCAATAGCATGTGTGTGTGGTTTGTTGTCAATAAGCAGCATTCCTGGGCTGGGGAGATAGCTTGGCAGTCTCAGCGCCTGCCTGCCAGGGTTTGATCCATGGTACTGCATGCTGTGCTGGCCCTGCACTGAGATGTCCACCAAAATCTGGCATTGTGGTGCACACCTGTAATCCCAGCTCTGGAGAGGTTGAGACTATGTGCAGATGTGCTGACTGGTAATAACCAGAATCCGAAAACTGGTAACTGTCTCAGTGTCTGGAAACTAGTTAAATGATGAGGGTGTGTTTGGGTAGTGGAGTACATCACACACCAGTATTTGCTTGTTCAGTTGAGCTGGCAGCAGCACTGCTCTATGACAGCGAGGGAGGTCACATGGTCACTAACTTCCTGTGGCTTTGGGAACAGCAGTGAGATAATAGAATTTGGACAGGCAGTCAGACCTGGGCCTGGATGAAAGGCGAGGCACTGAAGGGTCACAACTGGGGCTCCCGTATCAGACCTGACCTGAGTCTGCTGTGTAGGCCAAGTCAGAACTCTGCAGCAAGTGACTTCAGAGCTAGGACTTAAGGGAGGGAAGCTGAGGCTAGGTGAGTTGAGGGACAGAGAGGTCCACAGGCAAGATCTGGCAAAGGGAACCATGCAGCCGCAGGCTACAGGAGGCTACCAAACAGTTCTAAACTAAAGCATGAAGTGAGGGTTGGTGTGGTCAATGATGTAGAACCTGCCAACCATGCAAGAAGTCCTGGTTCTGTCCCCAGTACAATCAAAATGAAAAAAAAATGCAACCTCACCTTCTAGAATGGATCCTCTCCACACCAGAGGGCAGATGGTGGGAAGCCTGTGCTCTGGAAGCACTGCGCTGCTCCCCCTCGATAGCTCTTCATTTCCCTCTCACAAATCCTCGGGGTCTTCTGTCTCCCGCCTGGGCCTGACTGGTACAGTTACTTTGTGTTTTCAATTTCATTTTATTTTAGGCCCATTTCATTTTTAAAAAGCTGTACTAGAAACCTCTTTGTAGGATATAATAATTATATTCATCCTGGGGACCAATACATGGACATGACACATCTTAATCGTAGTTTCCTTCTGTTGCTCAGATCTGTCTGCTCTGACATCATCTGTGTGTTTTCCGTGCACCTGTCTGTGGAAACACAGCAGGAAATACACACTTGAGCTCCAATGCAATAAGAAATGGGCAAGTCACCTCCTCTCTGGGCCTGAGTACCTCCTTTTATAAAATGAAAGAGGTGAATAAGGTGATCACTAACATACTCTCCAGCTGTGAGTCTCCCTTGTATGGCTAAATGTGTATTCCAGAACTTTCTTTTTTTTTTTCAATATTTTATTTATTTATTTATTTATTTATTTATTTATTTAATGGCTGGCTCAGCCTGCCCTGGTGGTGGGGTGCAGCATGTGGTGCCGGGGATCAAACCGCAGTCCCTGCAGTTGCCTGAGCTTTCCTAAGCAGGCGCTTTAGACCACTGAACCATCTTGCCGGCCCCAGAACTTTCTACGGTTTCTTATCTTCCTTCAGTCCACCATGTAAGCCCAGTGGTTTCTTAGCCTGGAGAAAAATTCACTTCCAATAAACATGCGGCTGCCCCATGTTCCAGCTGGCTGTGTCAGTCATTCAGCTGTTAGGAGAATGAGTGAGGAAGACCATCTGACCCAGAGGTCACCTTTGCAGAGGAGACAGTAGAAGCCCAGAATGGTTAAGTGATTTGCCCCAAGCTACAGGTTGGTTGTGATGAAGCCGGGACTGGAACCAGACTGCATAATATTCAGTTCAGTTCCTTGCAGTATATTACATTTGTTTCCTAAATGCCCTTAAAGTTCATTTCTTCAGGTCATGACCATGGAAGAAAATCTACTATAACCCTTAAATGGGTTTGTGTTCATCATTTATAAGTAAAACTAGAAGAGCATTCTGAAGAGATGGTGAGGGAATTCTGAAGACAAATTTTTCTTCTTGCTGATGGTGGATAAAATTTGCCCTCTAGTTTCCAAAGTGAAACACCTTAAGCCTGCCTTACTGCCTTTACTCGGGCACAGTTCACTTTCTGGCCAACGTCGCAACCCTGACAGAATAAGCAAGCTTTTCCTACATCTTCTGTTTGACTGAATCCATCGGTTCTCAGCTGGGAGCAGCTTTGCCCCAGGGACACTAGAGGCCTGGGGACAGGCCCTCAGGAGAGGTGAGGGACACAGTGCGACAGGGGACAAGGTTGAGAACTGACCTCTCAGAGACAATGCTAATCCCTGTGGCCCTCAGACCCAGGGCAGAGACCGGGCTGGTCACAGGCGAGGCAGGGGAGCAAGCTGCAGGCCACCACTGAGACCAGGACTGGGCAAAGGTGGCTTGAGAATCATGGCCATCTGTTGCGTGGGTTCCAAGGGCAGGACAGGGGAGACGCCTGCTCCTCGCCGACCTCTTCCTCCTCTGTTCCATCATTCCTCCACTCTTGCCTCCTGGCCTCCTGCTGCAGAAGCAGTCAGTGTTCTTTTGGCAGCCCTAGTGGTCTTCTCCATCAGCAAATGAAAAGGAGGAGTGCTGCGGCCGGGTTAGGATGGCAAGGGGTTGCTCTGGGCAGGGATTTAAAGTCTGCTCCCACTGCGTGATAGTCTAGATGGCCTGCAGAAAGGGCTACTGTGTAGTACAATTTGTTGTTTGTAAGTTGGGGACCAAGATCTCTTTCATGTGATGTGATGAAGTCTGGCACTTAATAGGCAAGGGCTGTAAGGGTCCACAGTGCAATTTTGACCTTTTTAATCTATTATTATCTGAGGAAGGTCAACACTTGTATTTATTTATGATTTCACTCCACTCAGAAGATCTTGGCCCCTACTAAATGTTACTGCCATGTTGCGATCTTGGAACATCATGGGGAATGTGATGGCCATGGCCCTGTCTCCCTGAGGAGCACAGGCACGTCTGCCTTTGGTCTTAGCAGCCTCTGCCTCTGGGCCCAGGACTTCTCGACCCTAGATTCCAGTCCCTTCCCTTCCTTTCTTTGCCTGACTGACGTTTAGCCAGAAGGATTGGGGACAGAGGGTGGGGCTAGGGCTAGGGGTGGGGACAGCTGGCAAGCATCAACAGGTTCCCCAGCATTGCCTTTGAGTAAGATGCCAGAGATAATTGCCTTGTTATCTGATCCCCTGATTCATTATGGCTGGTGTTGACAGCCACCACGGTCCTCTCTGGCTCTGCCTGCGGCTCAGAGCCACAGCTCACCTGACACACACTGGGGACGGTCACACGCTCCAGCTGGGAAAGTAGCTATGGTGTGAAGGGCTCTGGTGTGTGGTGTGTGTCATTACAGCTTGGACTCCTGGAAGCTCTGTGCCCAAGACAGAGCTGGTGAAGCCAGCCACGGGTCACAGGGCAGAGGAGAACAGTTTGTCTGGGGATCAATTTGGGCACCAGGTGTGAGGACTTAACCCCACAGCCCCTCCGCCATGTGTAAATAGCATCAACTATATCAACAGCAATGATTACAAGAAGGTCCACAATCCCTTTACCAAAGTTCCAGGATCCAGGTGCATTTTGAGATTCCGCACCTCAGAGTGCTTTGGGAGGTGCTATAGTGTGGGTGCCACGTGTTTCTGAAGTCAGCCCCATAACAGGGAAGTGTGCAAGCTACCCTGGAGGATAAACACGAGAAATAACTTCACATCCACTGAGGAAGCATTTGCCAGCTAAGCTAGGCAACAACATGGTTTACTGAGCCTTTTGGATTAATGATTGTAAGTCAGAAATTATGTACAAGGGATAACAGTAACAATGATAGCCCTAATAATACTGGCTCATCTTTACCATTGTTTTCTTTCCTTTTTATGAATTTAGGGCAGGGTCTACACGGTCTCACTATGTAGGTCAGACTCACAGTGAACCTCCTGTTTTCAGCTTTCCAAAGGCTGGGATTATAGGCATGTGCCACCATGCCCAGTTTCAATGTCTCAGGGTGCCCTAGAAGCAGGTCTGGCTCGGTTTGAGGTGCTGGGAATCGAACCCTGGCCTCTGTGCTCTGCCTAAGCAGGCGCTTTAACCTATTGAGCTATCTGACTGGTCCTACAGTTGTTTTCTTGCTCTTATTCTGGCGCAAATTAAAAGACTTATAGAATTTTCATTGGCAGAGATTCATGGGTAGCTTGTACTTTCAGTAAAGGCAGCACTTTGTTAGACTAAGACCCAGGCCCCACTCCCTTAACTCATTCCTCCAACGGTTCCCTAAGGCCTGTGTCTTGGTTACTTTTCCCTCTCTGAGACAAAATACTCTAAGTCCAATTAAGGAAGGAAAGGTTTATTTAGTGCACAGCCTGTGGAGGTTTCAGTCCACAATCAGCTGGCTCCAAGGCAGGTGGCACATGGCAGGGGACAGCAGTTCATGGCGGGAGAAGACAGCAAAAGCAAGAGCAAAAGGGAGGAGCAGCTGCAGCGGCCTCTTTCCCCGCTTCTGGTGTCACAGGCTACCTGCCGCAGGGTGGGTGTATCACCCACACCCATCTATCACCCCAGCACTGGACCATGAATCAATCACATGCTCTAGAAGCCCACCCCACGACTGGACGAGGCTTCGGGGGGACACCTAGACACAAACCACAGCAGCCTGTGTGGGGAGAAGCCTGACAGAGCTTCTTAGAGGAGCTGTTCTCAGATGGGCACGGACCATGCACGGCTCCAGGTGACCCCACGCTGGGCAGGAAGCAGAGCCTGATGCAGAGGAGGGAGGTGGCCCGGAGTCACTGCATGGTGTCCCTTCTTCCCTCAGAGCTGTGAGGATGTTCTTCTTGGGTAGGGAAGTGAGGGAACAATGAGGGACAGTGGCCCCACGAAGAGCAAGTGGGCACAGGGCCAGGCAGGCGGGGCCTGCTGTGGATTTTGGCTGGAGGAGTGAGTACAAGTTTTTTTCTACAAAGCCTTTCCATTTTTTGAACTTTTTATGTTTTCTGGTACTGAGGATTGAACCCAGGGCTGCCGCACTGAGCTATATCCCAGGCTTTTTTGTTTTGTGAGAGGATCTCCCTAAGTCACTCAATTTCCTAGGCTGGGCTTGAACTCAAGATCCTCCTGCTGAAGCCTCCCAGAATGCAAGCACTCACTGGCATACATTTCCATGCCCAGCTGTGGGTCCTTTCTTGGTCCTCAAAACTTGAATTAGAAGACGAAGAGTGGAAAGCAGGGTCTACACCCAGGCCAGAGCCTCACAGGACAGGCAGGGCCTCAGCAGTGTCAGCACTGGCCCCAGGGTGGGGCCGACACCCCATCCTAATGGGGGCTCAGCGCTGCAAATGTTTTCTTGCTCTTATTCAAGTGGGGATTAAAGGACCTGTAGCATTTGCACGGGCCCATGTGTAACAAGCGCTTTCAGTAAAAACAGCACTTTGCTAGATGAGAGTGGAGGCAGTGGCCTGTCTCCCTCCCCAAGGAACAGTGCAGAGGTTTGCAAGCTAACATCCAGGAACAAGGGTTAAAAAAGAAGGCTGACCTCAGAGCTGTGGGGGCCCAGAATGGCAGGCTCTGGATCTCTAGCCCTGCATGAGCACTTTCCACCATTACCCACTTCAAAAGATCAGGACTTGGTCAACCAGGATCTCAATCCAATGAACATTTACAGCAATCCCACCTGTCTGTGGGAAATGGATTCCAAGAACCCCAGTGAATGCCTGAAGCCAAGGACAGTGCCGGCCCTTGTACACACTACAGTGTGTACACATGCCAAACGCATGCATACAAAGGCCGCTCCATTTACACAGGTGGCACAGTGAGAGATGAACAGTTACACTAGTAATATAATAAAACAATTAGAATAATGTGCCATAATAAAAGTTATGTAAATGTACAACCTCTCTCAAAATATTTTATTGTACTTCCACCTTTTTTGCTTAAAGGAAACACTTTATGGTTTCTCTTCGGCGTATCTGAATTGCACATCAATCCTTTTGAGCTCTGAGGTCATTGTTAAGTGCAATAATTATTCCTTGAACATAAGCACTGCAATACCATGGTAACTGAGATGGCTATTAAGTGCGTGTGGGTGGGTGATATATACGGTGTGGATACACTGGGCAACAGGATGATGTGCCCTTTGTGGGACACAGTAGCGTGGTGTGCGAATGCATCATCCTAATCAGATTGGCATCCAACTTGAAGCTTGTGAATTACTTATTTGCGAAATTTTTCATTTTATATTTCCAAACCACAGCTTCCCTGGCCTCTGAGGTTCCACGTGGTGTGTAATCTCTCCTCTGTGGTGAGCAGGACTTAGGAGATTGCTTCTAGGGAATAGAATGCCAGAAGCCTCAGGGTTGAACTTATTTCCTATGTGTGGGTGTCATCTCTTCCTGGGGTGCTATAGCCACTAGCTCAGGAGTCTGAATGGAAGCTACCAACCCCTCCTGACACAAATGTGCTTGTGCATGCAGCTCAATACCCAGCTCTCTGGTTCTTGTTCTGAAGCCCGGCTTCCTTGGGAACACAAACCAATTTGCCCAATCTGCTCATCTCTAAAAAACCAGGAGAGGAGAAGTGACTCAGGAGTACAAGAATGAAGTCATGGGGAAGAGGGGATCTGACTGGAGAGGGTCGGAGGATGGGGAAGAGGGAGGGCTGGCTGTTGCCTCCAGTCCCATCTAGTGGCTACCTCCTGCCCTAGGGTAGGGTTAGAGCACTGCTTGTGAGCACGTAATGTCCTGCATTAGGAAGACTGGAAGGCACCATGGCCTGGGCACTCTGGAGCCACTACGTCACTGACTTCGTGTGGTAGGTGTCCCTGAGAAAGTCACAATTTTCCAACTGTGCTTGCAGGCCCTGGATGCTGCTCCTGACCTCCTTGGAGGACATGGCTTGTGGTAGCCCCAGAAGGAGCCTAACATGGACAGTCTGTGAACATAAGCTCGCTAAACGTATGTACCAGAAAGGATTTCCCTGGCTGTGGGGCAGTGCTTCGGTCCTGCTGCTGCCCAGCTGATGAGCAAACTCCACAGTTTCCTTAAGACTGATCTCAAATCATGGAGCAATCAGCCTGACTGCTGGCAGGGGTGTAGGAAGGAAAGTTCCTCAGAGGGTACTGACATGGAGAGTCACAAGGATTTCACAGAACTTTTTAGAGCCATGGAAAATATTGAGTACCATGGTGTGTCCGGGGCCTCTCTGCGTTTGTGGGCTGAGTCCTGGAACTGGGAGGAGTGGGATTCACTGGAAAGACATCTTTCCCAGTTGAGGACCCCATGGGTGTCTGGAGGAATGACTGACACAATCCTCTCTGTCCAGCACCAGCGAGACTCCCACAGACAGCCTCGTGGTTCACTGGAAGAACTCAGAACCCTCCCTTTGTTGTACGTGTGTACAATTACAAATAGAGTAAGACTGCCTCTGATGTCAAATATGAGATACTTAGAAGACAATTTCGAATGCTTAAGAGCTGATGCAATGGCCAGCAGCAACCCAAGAGGACACACAGGATTTGGAGGCCTACGTCTCTACGTCAGTGGGCACCGATTGGGATCACTCCCTGATCTCTGATGGTCTAGGGCTTATGTAAGAAAAGCAAGCAGGAAGTACAGAAGCAGAATGGTATGTCAGTTGGCTTATACAACGTGTATCACGGTAAGCAACCATTACTAAGAGACAGAAGCAACCAGAACTGGCACAGGAACTGTTGCCTGGGCAACTAAGAAACTAAAGTATCCTGGGAGGTGAAGGGGGGGAAGGGGCATTGTCTGCTACACTGACTCCAGAGAAACCAATCAGTGTAAGTCCTGGCTGCACTATTTCACACTGGGGTGACTGAAAACTCCTTTACATTTTTTAAACCTTGATTTCCTTGCCTTCAACAAGGATGTTAGCTACTTCCTCCAGTTAGAAAGAATTAGATACTCTACGTGAACCATCAGTGCCATGAGAGGCTCTTGACAAATTATCATTAGACAACCTGTCAGAGAGGCTGATTCCTCCATAGACTTGGACACTTGAAGAATAAGGAAAGAGAAAGCAGGTGACACATGGTGTTTTTAGAATGCCGTGGGAAGACAGATCTGTCCTGGTGACTCCCGCACCTAAGGCTCTGGGTAGTACCTGGGTGAGCAGGGCTGAGCTATTTGTCTCTTCAATAGGGTGACACTTGAATAATGATGTTGGCCGGTGCTGCCCCTAATTGAGTTTTAATTACTGTACTTCTAGGAGGGATGAAGTTAAACCTCTGTTCTCTGTGCATAATTAAATTTAGGTTAGCATAGCTGGTGAATTCTTAGCCCACACATGTGCGGTACCTCTGAAGAGAGATTTCAGAATTGGACATTGTTGTTTAATGGATGAAGTCTAAGGATGACACATGGGCTTCGCTCCTCTTTAATTACGAATAGCTAATTGTCAAAAGAACCTAATTAGTTTGCCACCGGTGGGAGATGTAGGTGGAGATGAGATAGATCTCTTTATTAGCTCCAGGTCTAAGGAAGAAGGGACAAATGCAGTGTGTGGAATTCCGGAGACTGGCGGGCAGAGCAAGCACTGGACTTCGAGACATGATTCTGCACGGCAGGGGACACCTTTGGGGTCCTGCGTGAGCCTTAGATATTTATACGCCAGGCAGTGTGGTGTCTCTGAAAGTGGCCACCATATGCAGAAGGCATGGTCCCTTTCCTTGTAATACCTCCAGGTTGTTTAAGGTGACAAAGTTTGCAGAACCAAGGCAGGGGCAAAGGACATCTGCAGGAAAGCCTAGTGATGACATGTTCCAAATAGTGACAAAGAAGACCTACTACTGTGGAGGCTTGTAGAAGGTTCATGAAATGCAAGCCCCAAAATTAAGCTCTACCGGGAGCAGTGAGACCAGGCATAGGGTACCAATTCCCACCAGCGACCTAATATTCTCATTTGTAAAATGGCGCCCACAGTGTGTGGACTCAAGGCAGAAAAGTAATGAGCATAGATCTGGATGTGCATTTTAAGCTGACAGAATAACAGTTGTTCCTAAGGAGAGAATTCTCCTGGGCCAGTGGCCCCTTGCACCTACCTGAAGTGTGTGTTTCATAAAGGGGTGTGTGTTGCATAAAGCTCATCTCTGGGCTAAGACCCAAAGGCTGAGCTTTGGAATGCCTGCACGTGTGGACAAGGGTGCCTTATAATCCTACGGGGCCTCAGGAGGCTCAAGCCTGGGAGTTGATTCACTGCTGTTTCCTAGGCTCCCCTCCTGAGGACCCGCTGTTGATCTGAGGTGGACAGAATCACTGTCACTGCTGGCTACCCTCCTTGCCATTGCGCTTAGAGCATGGATGTTTGTTAAATGGCCTACCTAGTCAGGTAGCCCAGTGCTTCTCATCTGAGATGTCTTGTGCTATATCCCTCCCTGTAGGACATCACAAGAGATTTTTGATGGTCGTTGCTAGGTGGAAGTTGTACTACAATCTAGTGATAGAAAGAACCCTGCTAAATATTCTACAGCCCATAAAGCAGCACCACCTCACTCCCCACTGCCCCGGACAAGGAACTATCCAGTTTAGGTGTCGACAGTGCCTGTGGGAGGGACCTCGAAAAACCAGTTCGGGGTGCAGGGCAGAAAGCCAGGCAGAGCAGCCCTGAGGCCTCGCCATTGGCGTCCTCAGAGAGGCACCTTCCGAGCAGCCCGTTCTCAGTCACCAACCGGTCGCCTGCTGCTTTTACTTAAGTCTCTGGGTAGCTGCCTCCCAGGTCCAGTTGGCCGAGGAGTGTGTTCCACAACTTGGCCAACAGGTGGCGGTCACAGGATACTTTAGTGTGGGGAATCTCCCTGAGAAGCCAAGTTTAAAACTCATACACACAACTCCAGATTTATCCTAAGCTCTTGCGCTGGGTCTTTGACAGATAAGTTAATTTTCCGTTGAGTCCAGACTAGCTTATGTCACACTCGCCATCGTCACCAGCCAGCCCCTCCTTTAAAAATTGTTTTATTGTTATCTCTGTGGTACATAATAATTACATTCTTGGAGGAATTGGTGCGCGCACATGCACACACACACACACACACACACACACACACACGCCATAGCTTCATCATGCTACGTCCTCCCTTCTCTTCCGTTCTTCCCCTTCCCTACTCTTATTTTCCTGCCTCCTGTCATCTCGCCTTCGTTTTATTCTGTAATATTATGTGTTTCTCATGTAAGCGAGTAAGTGAAATCCCTGGCAACAGAATTTGTGCCTGGACCAGCCCTGTCTCCCGAGCGGGGGGGCTGGGCTCCCTGCTTCTTGCTCCAAATACCCTCCGGGGAGGGTGAGGTAGGTGTCGGCTGGGGAGAGGCCAGTGTTCCCGCTGGTCAGCAGCTCCGACCCTTTCAGCTGATCTCGCAGAACAAACTGAGATTCCATCCTTGAGTCCCCCTACTGGCAGTGACTCTTCTGCAGTGTTCCTGTCCCTGCTGTCACAAAAGATGGACCTGTCTGAAAGATGGAACAAGCCTATATGATAAGGACAGAGGTGGGAGAGGGAGGAGCTGTGGGAGGGGCTGCTGCACCCCAGGCCACGCCCTCTCCTGGTTCTCACACCACCTCCTGTCATGTTGCCCTACACTCCAGCCTGGAGGCCAGTTCAGAGCCAAGCCTGTGCTCCAGCCTCCTGTAACCTAAAGCAGGCACTTCCAAGAGTGATGGGGCACTTATGTGACAGCTGTGACAACAGCTGCAGACCTGCTGCAATGTGACCTTCGCTACGACCCAGAAAGGGCTCTTCGGTCTCCATGACGTTTAGGAGCTCATTCAGTGCATTCTGAATGGCAGTTCTAGGGGGAGCGGAGAAAGAAAGGCCGAGTTTTTTGGGGGTACAGCCAGCGCCTGGTGTGTGTGTGTGTGCGTGCGCGCGTGCGCGCGCATGAGTGTGTGTACACTCCTGTCAGTGTGCTACTTATCAAATCATTATCTCATGTTTTCCAAACCATCTTTTCCTGTCCTCTAAAAATGAGTGATTCTGCACTTGAACCTTGAAAATTTGTCTCCTTTACCAAGTGGCGCAATGTTAAACCTGGCCAGTAGAGGGCGCACTAGGACCGCGCAGGAGACCTACTTCCCTCTGACTCTTGTGGGACTCTGGCTGTTTCTCAGGCAGGGCCCTTGGGATAGCGTCTCCACAAGGAGTCTTAGTGGTCCCCTGTGTGTGGCTTCTTGTAAGTTTAAGAGTGTCTCAGTTGCTGTTCTCTCATTGCAGGGACAAAATACACGACATCCAAAATAAAGGAAGGAAAGACTTACTATTAGCTCATAGTTACTGAGGGTTTCAGTCCATACTCAGCTGGCTCCAAGGCAGACTGGCACAGGGCAGAGGGCAGCCGTTCATGGTGGCAGCAAAGAGCAGAGAGCAAAGGGAGTGGCAGCAGCTCAGGCAGCTGGCAGCCTCTCCACCCTCTTACACTGTAAGACAACTACCTGCCCCAGGGCAGGTGCAGCAACCACACTCACAATAATCAGTCATGAACTGCAGGAGCTGCCCCATGACTGCCTGAGGCCTTGGGGAAGAGGGGACAGCTAGACAGAAATCCTAAAGAAGAGCTGGAGGGGTCTGAGGGGGAGGGGCTTCCTGAAGTTTCCCTTGTGCTCACCTTGGAAAACAGCCCCTTCTCCCCAGGGCCCTGCCCCTTGCCCTATAAGCTCAGAGCCCCCTTGGAACACCTCCCGAGGCCCCCCATTAGCTATCCCCTCAGTCCTGCCTTAGTGCCTAGGAAGGAAAGACTTATTCAGCTTCCAGTATGGGGACGTTTCAGTCTGCAACCAGCTGGTTCCAAGGCAGGGTGGCATGGGGAGGGGCAACAGTTTCAGGAAGCAGAAGCAGCAAGAACAGAAGAGGGGGAGAACAGGCCCTTTTTCTCCCTCATGCAGTATGCAGCACCAACCCGAGGGCAAGCGTAGCACTCACAGCACCTCTGCACCCACCTCTTTAATAGGATGAAGTTGTTTCGCGAAGTGAGGACCCTGGCCCGCCGCCCAGTAGCTTCAACATCTCAACTTCTCAAGCTGACACAATGTAGCAACCAGCACTGCCATGTAAACCCAGTGGTTTCTTTGCCTGGTGAAAACTTCACTTCCACCAAATGTGCCGCCCCTGCAGGAATTGTCCAGCTTGCCCTGTCAGTCACTCACCTGTTAGGGAGAATGAGTGAGGAAGACCATCTGACCCACAGGTCACCTTTACAGAAGAGACAGTAGAAGCCCAGAATGGTTGAGTAATTTGCCCCAAGCTACAGGTTGGTTGTGTGGAAGCCAGGACTGGACCCAGACTGCTTAAGACCTAGCCCGGTTCTCCCAGTTCACCTTTGTGCATATTACATGTGCTACCTTTCCAGCACCCTGGCAGATCTTTTCCTGAGGTCATGACCCTATGGTAGTGGGAAGAGAAGCTATGCATGCTGTGCTCCGAGAGTGGCTACAAAGGGTGGACATCACTTACCGGAGAAAACGCAAGGTGCTTCTGAAGGGAAGACTGAGGGGATTCCTAAGATTCTTTCCTTTGCTGGCGAAGAGAAATTTCTCTATGTAGCTCCTACAACAAACACCTTAGGAATGCTTTTCTTGAGGCCAAGTTTCCCATACAACTGGCAGAGTAAGTAAGCTGGTAAGCTGGGTCTTATTTGTTGGCTATAATCCAGTGGGTGGTAAATAAAAACCCGTGGGTGCTGCTAAACACCCTGTAATGCACAAGACTGTCCCCGACAAGAGTGATCTGGTGAAAAAGTGCCAGCAGTGCCAGTCCAGAAACCGCGACCTCAGATGATGTTTGTTAAAATCATAGCACTGCAGAGCTGCCCAGGGGCGGCCCCCACCACCTGCGTCATCACTGCTCCTTGTCACTGGCAATAGCCAGCCAGGTTGAGCAGGTGGCTCTGGGGACTGCTGGAGGATGAGGTGCTACTTGGTTCCTTATTGGATCTGTGTAATGAGAAGTTTTCTTTGTCACAAAGAACAGTCTAATAGAAATACTTGGCATTCGAGTCTGTGGCCGGACCACCCTGAATGCACCTGATCTCATCTAGACTTTAGAGAGAAAGCCATCCATTAGAAATGGAGCAGCCATTCTGAAAATGTATTTTAACATTTTATGTTACATGCCAGATATTGCTGCATGTATGCATTCTAGAACGTCGATCTATTTTCCCATCTGACATCCTGCAACAAGCACTTTCCATCTTGTGACCCATTATTGACAGTTGCAGAAGTGAGAAACATCTCCATTGAACGGCTCCTTCTCTACTCCTTGGGCCATTAGGTTGTGGTTAGTTTCTCTGCCATTGTAGGGAATGTTGCACAGATTTGTACACCAGGCCCATCCCATGTTTCAGATGTTTTCTCTTCAGAATAAAGTCCCCCTAGAAGGACTATTGAGTCAAATGACAACTTCTCCCTCTTTTCAGAAGAGATTTCCAGTATCTCCAAGGCAAGGCTGGTGCATACACTGCTAAAGAAAAAAAAAATCAAAGGTGGACTCAATTTGACAAAATGTATTTGAACAAGAAAATTCTAGAGCCAGGACCAACATCCCAGATGAAGAAACCTCAGAGTGCCACACTCCACCATGTGTGCAGATTATATCTGCAGTCAGAGAAAGTGAACAGCACAGAGAAGCAGCCTCTTTGGCTGCAGTCAACATTTGCCTTTGTTGGAGCTAGAATGATCAGTTGACAGCCAGCCATTGGCCAGTGCTCAACCACTAATTGGCCAAGACTCAGTTGTTTGATACAAAGACATTCTGAAGTGAAGTAGTAATAGGTTTACAAACTACATGAGGCTGCAATGTGGTGAGTGTTGTAGCAGTTATTGGGCTGAAATTTGCCATCCAAGTGCAGGAGCAGAATTCTGACAAACACTGATTTGACAGCACCATTGGATTCAGTCCTCCAAGGCATTCTTAGCACCACTATGAAGTTGGTAGGATATTGTAGTATGAGTGCCTGCCTGGCAAGCGCAGGGTCCCGAGTTCAATCCCTAGTATGGCAAAAAAAAAAAAAAAAAAAAAAAGAAAGAAAAAGAAAAAAGAATTATAGCTGTACATATGAGTGCTAAAATTGTACTAATGAGAAATACCAGTATATATATCCAACATAAAGTGTCACCCACCAGGGTACCTGCACCACCCTATGGCTTCTGAGCAGTTGGGTGCTCTCCATTGTGTGGCCTGCCTTCTCTAAGGACAGCTGATTTGAACAGATGGACTCTGAAGAGTTCGATAAGATAAAGTGGGACAACTGGTCCCCTCTCTAAGGAATCTAGGCAGAAAAATACCCAGAAAATGGGCCCATTTCCAGCAAGAGCTGAGGCTGAGGCCTGTGACACAAGGAGAATCCAGAGCAGGCCATACTGGTCTACAGTGGCAAAGAAGTGGACAGGAGTGAACTGGGGAGGCCAGGAGGGAGCATGCGACAGGAGCAAGGCTGGGGAGCCTCGGGTCCACGGAGCAGCCACGGTTTCTGGCAGAATCCTACTGACACTTTATTGTCAGATTACAAACAACTGTCAAGTAATCTCTGTCCCCCAGGATGAGTCTCTGGTTGTATTGGGAAGAGATTTCAGTATGTCCTCTGATCTCAGTTAGAATCTGTGTATTTTTCAATTGCCCAGATAAAAGACTGAAGGGGTGATATCAGACTGCAATGGTGGTTATTTTCACAGTGGCCGTAAGTCTGGTGGTGGTAATTTTGTTGTACTCTATACTACATTTTAAATCTGGGAGAATGATTAGCGCATAGTTTGGATCTGGCTTCCCCACAGGCCCCTATGCTGAGGGCTTCCTCAACAGCCCACAGCATTCTTGGAGGGGGTGGAATCTTCAGGAGGTAGGGCCAACTGGAAAGCAGCTGAGTTATCGGGGTACACCTGTGAAGGGGAGGATCGGACTCCAGCCCCTTCCTGTCTCTACTCTGCACACACATGTGGGTCCCTATTAAAGTAATTTGTGTTAGAAACAACAATAATAACAACCAAATGGTAGAGTTGCATATTGAAACACTTTCACATGAAGTGATATGTCTGAGCCGAGAGGGAAAGATGGGAAAATAAACAAATGAAGATTGGACTAAGGATAATTGTTGCAACTCAACAGTGGTAGATGGAGGTTTACTAAGCCATTCTTCCATGTTTGCTTGTTGTCGTAGTCCATTTTCCATTACTATAACAAAATACCATAAACTGGGTACTTTATGAAGAAAGGAAATTTATGCTCCCTACTCTGGAGGCTGGGGTCCTATCTAAAATTGCTAGCCTCTGGTAAGAACATTTATGTCACAAAGGTCGAAGGTAGAAGGACAAGGTAGCACATGAGACAGAGAAAAGGTTGGGTCCAGGCTTATGGCTTGTGTTTTGATCAGGAGCCCAGCCCTACGGTGATGAACTGACTTCTGTCATAGGGGCATTAATCCAAGCACGAGGACAGACTTCTCATACCACTCTTGCATTTTAGGGTCCTACCTCTTGTTACTGTTACAATGCCAATTAAGCTCCAACATGAATCTTAGAAGAAAGAGTCGAAACATAGCACATACACATGACAAATGGCATTGTACAATGCTAAAAGTGGGGAGGAGACAGGCAGGATATGGCCTCCCTCTGATGACAGCTATAATCTGGTCAAGGTCACAGGGACCTGCTGCCTATCTCTGTGCTGGACCACCGGGATGAACTATGTGCTTGAACTTCACCAGGAAGCAGGATTAGTGAGGGCCTGGGGCAAGGTGGATGCTCCCACGGGGTGAACTTCTTGCCCGGGATGCAGATAAGGTCAAGGTCAGGAGGATCAGCTTGGCACCAGCCTCGCCACAATTGCCCGGTGACCTTGCCCTACACCAGCCTGCCTTGTCCAGTCTGCGGAATGTGGCGGGTTGTCACAAGCTGAGATTCCCCTGCACCTGACAGCAGGAAAGCCAAGAGCAGAGTGGCAGCCCTCTCTCCTCCCTATAGCACCCACTCCTCTGAACTTTCCTGAAAGTTCAGCTTGTAGACACTTGAATTCTCCAACGCGAGGCTGGGCCTGGTACATGATTTCAGGGTGCCCTGGCCTGTACCTTGGCTGTCGGCTTCACTAAGGAGAGGTCAGAAGCATCGAGAAAGCCTCAGCCTGGGCTTCCGGGGCTCTGTTTAAGGAGAGGATGCATTTTTCCTTAATTGGTTCAAAGAAAAGAAGTCTTGATGCCCAGAATGAAAGATCTACCATCCGCCAAGTTCCCAAGCACATAAGCCCTCACTGGCTAGTGACCCAGGAAAGGTGACTCTCTTAGGTGAAGCTAAGGCCTTCTCCTATGACATCTGCTTGTTTCATTTTGGTATCTTCAATGCCAGTGCCACTTATGCCTTAGAAAGAATATGAAAAGAGGGGGACTTCTCATCTGAACATGAACCTAAAGCAAAAAGGTTCAGAGCAGGGCCCCCTGTATTCAAAAAATAATACCATGCTAATGAACAACGCCACAGAGAATGCAGCAATTTTCATTTCTAATGGAATCTGGAAGAGGGGCTCATTAGAGATTCTAGGCCTGTGACTCACTTTAATTAAAATTTGAGCTGGGAGAGCTTGGAGAAGTCAGCCCAGTGAATAAGATTGCAAAAAGAGGGAGGGGAGAAAGGGGCAGGGTATTGACATGAATAAAGGAAGCCTTAATTAAAGGATTAATGATGACAATAACAATAAAAATTGCTTCATCTTCACTTTGTGTCTGCAGTTGAACAAAGTGTGCTTGGAGGCAGCATCAGACTGGCCTCCATGACTTAAAGGGGGGGACACATGGGGCTGTGGAGGAAATACCTGTACATCTTTCCCTGGCGGGGGGTGCACAATTGAATGTTTGGGGCCTGATTGGACTGGTCAATCCCCTCCAATCCCCTGCTTCTTAAGATAGCTGTGGTTTACCTGCTTCACTTAGCAGGAAAGCCCTTTCAAAGGCTTAAGGAGGATGGTGATACCCCATCGAACCCCAAGCTGTAAGGAACTGCAGGGAGATTCAGAAAGACGCCCCTTCCCTTGGTGGCTACTTGAATGATCTGGGGAGAAAGATTATGAGGCCAAGACCTCTTGGAACAGCATTTTGATCTACTTTGCTTTCATCCAAGCTTGTGCTGCTTCTGCCAAGCAGCCCTCTAGTTCTGTCCACAGGCAGCTAGCCGATGGACACAGTGGCTGCCACGTCCCACATTCATGCCTTCCACCGCCCCTGACCTTTCCTTCAGGTCTCACAATCTCAGGGGCTCTAGGAACTTGCCAGGGCTCCTGAAGCATGGACAGCAACTGAGTGGTTCAGCAGCTGCAGCAGACTCTCACACGGTTCTGGGGCTGGAAGTCTGAGAACGTGGTATAGATGCGGCTGGTTCCTCCTCGCAACTGCTTTACTTGGAGGTGGCATCTTCTCCTATGGGTGTGAGTGTGCATGTGTGTGCATTCGTGCATATGTGCATGCATGTGTGTGTGTGTGTATGTGTGTGTGTGTGTGTGTGCACATGCACCCATATCTTTCCTTAGAAAGGGACCAGTCAAATAGATTAAAGTGCATTCTATTAACATAGATTTTCTTCAGTTACCTGTAATTTCCAACTATAGCCATGTTCTGAGGTCCCATTAGAATTTCAAAAAGAATTTCATGAGACACTAGTCAACCCCATTACAAATATTTCAACTCAGATGCTATCAGCACATCCATTCCTCACCTGGAAAAAATAATGATCATCTTGTTTCATTCTTGCCTGGCTCTTTTCTCTGTGCCCACCTCTGTTTGCTCTGCAAACTGGGCACCTAAGAGCCCAGGTGAGGGGCTTTCAGTTAAATTATTTCAGGGTAGAAGGTAGGTGATTTAAAGAGACTGGTTATAATGTGTATTTTGCTGAGTTTCCCATATTAGGATTCTGTTTAAGGTGAACTGAATGCAATGACTGCAGTTAAAATTATAAATAAACTTTCATAAGCATTTAAACCTACACAATTAATTATGAATATCTTGTGTGCTATATCTGTAAGTAAACTCCACAGTGCTGGGTTTCATTAGCCCACCAATCCCTCTGCACACAGCAAATTGGCAGCACTCACTGGCCTGGAGTGGCTTGAGCTGGCTCGCTTTGTTCCCTGTGTCTGCTGTGATCTGCAGCTCTAGCCCCAGGGAAGCTTCCAGAAGAGGGTGAAGCCCTCACAGCCGTCCACACTGTCCACCTCACTGTGCCTCTACTTT
>PVKN010008565.1:0-24959 GCA_004027915.1 Capromys pilorides | reverse complement strand
ATATTTCCCAAGTAGTTTATCTGTGTTGAAGAAAATGTTAACCATAATCAACTACCTAAAACCAATTAGACAGCATGTAACTAAATTTTCTTTCCAAAATTTGTTCAACGTATGTTTGACCTGCTGACTATACTTGCTTTGAAGAAGTTTCCATTAATATAATTTGAGTGAAAAAGTATCTAATTTTTATGATGTCATGTCCTCTTACAGTAAATGTAGTTGGAGAATTGGTTATCTAGGTACAACACAGTTCAGTCCTCCTAACTCAGGGTCTCTTAGGAAGCCAAATCAGAGGCTTGAGCTGGGGCTGTAGTCATCTTGGTGCTCCCTTTCCAGCACTCGTGCATGTCTGTTGGCAAGCTCAGATCCTCAGTGGTGTTGGCTGTGTGCCTCTCCAGAGTACTTACACCATGGCGCTTTCCTCTGTTGTAAGAACTCAGGAAGAGAACACATGAGCTCAAAAGGTGAACCAAACGTCCATCTATGTCTTCTGTCGTATGTTTGCTAGAAGCAAGTCACTACATCAACACACTGTACAAAAGGCGCCACTCATAGAAGGATTTGAAAGCCACAGTCAGAAACCATGGGAAGTCATTTTGGAAGATGGGATAAATTGTTGAATGCACTCTTTGTTTTAAAATTGTCTTAAGCTATTGTCTGGTGACACATACCTGTAATCCCAGCTTTCTGGGTGGCTGAGATAGGAAGATCAAAGTTCAAGTCCTGCTGGGACAACTTAGTGAGAGAGAGGCCTTGTTTCAAAATTTTTCCAAAAATGGGCTTTTCTCAGTTTTAAAAAAAAAGATTTTATAGTTTCACATAAATCATTTAATTTTTTCATAGCAACAATACAATAAAATAGGTTTTGGGGGTGGTTTGTTTTGTTTTGTTGAAGATAAGGTCTCACCATGCAGTTTAGGCTGGTCTTAGAGTCACTTTGAAGCCAAGACTGCCCTCTCACTCACAGCAATCCTCCTGTCTCAGCCTGCTGAGAGCTAGGATTACAGGCTTGCACCACCACACCCGGCTTGAAATAGGTACTATTAAACCTAATTTTATTAATAAAGATTATAAAGCAAATAAATCTAAACCATGGACCTCTGTATAGATCTTTGATTTTAAAACCTAGATACTCTTTCCATTTGGCTATCAGTGCTACACTGCAATTTTTTTGTTTCTTTCTTCCTTTTTTTTTTTTTTCTTTGTGGCCAGCTCAGCCCACCCTAGGGGTAGGGCTGGTGCAGCATGTGGTGCCAGGCATCAAATCACAGTCCCTGTGCTTTGCCTAAGCTTGCCTAAGCAGGCGCTTTAGACCACTGAGCTATCTCACCAGCCCAACATTGCATCTAAAACCACTCAAAGCATTATACTCTCAACTTACACACAAATACAGTTTTTGTTGGCTTTTGTTTTTCTACAGCACTGACACTTGAACCCAGTGTCTTCCCCGTGAGCTAAATCCACACCATTCATTCATTCATTCATTCATCATTCATTCATTCATTCATTCATTTATAAATTTTAAGGCAGAGTCTCACAAAGTTGTTAAGTTTCCCAGGGGAAGCACAGAAGCCTCAGCCTGCAGCATACTGTGACTAAAGGTATGCTCCACTGTACCCATCTTAGAGAGACCTAGGTACACAGATCTAGAAGGAGAGAGCGCGAGGCAGGATTGTGTTAGATTCTTCTATATCACACCACTTAGGATTTAAACCATGTTTCCAAGTATTACTGAGTTGATTCAGTATCATTTGGAGGTCTGCAGCAATTGCAGCAGTGATATCCCTGTGGGCTAACCCGTGATAGTAACCTAAAACTCCTTTAAGGAGTAAATATTTTTGGATAGAGAGACGAAAAAACTAAAAAAGCAAAACTGGTCTAGTGGTATTATTCGCCCAGCATTTCTCCCAAGGCTTCTCCAAAGCTGTGGACTCCCATGAGTTGGGTGAGGCCTGTGGGGGCTCCCAGCGACCACCAGGCCACCACCGTCATTAGAATCTTCTGCTTCCTCCTTGCACTCAAGCAGCCTTACCTATTGAGGCTGGGTGCACAGTCTGAAGTTACCTTTCTCTGGCTCTGTGTTGAACCATCTGTGTGTGCGTGCGTGCGTGCGTGCGTGTGTGTTGAACCATCTTGCTTTTGTTTCATTACATGAATTTCCAGCCTCTAGGACCTCTGACATCTGAGGTCTGAGGTTTAAAAAAATAAAAATCAGGCTGTGGAGATAGCACCTGCCTGGCAAGTGCAAGGACCCGGGTTTGATTTCTGGTACCATATACTGAGCTGGCTCCATGCTGTGCCAGCCATCAAAACCAAGTATGGTGGCACATGCCTGTAATCCCAGTACTGGGCAGGCTGAGACAAGAGGGTCACTATGAGTCCAAGCTGCAGTAACAAATAAAAGATAAAAGAAAATAAGTAAGTAAAAATAAAAAGCAAAGCGCTAGCAAAAGCAGACAGATAATTGTTCTAAACTGGGCTCAAAAGTGAGCAGAAAGTGGGAAGGAAGGGGTCATATGAGCTGTGGTAGTAATGGTTATTAGTACGGTAGTCATGCGCTTCCTCTAGGTGATGAGTGTCTGTCTAAAAGGCATTTTGTTAACTTCTCAATACCTCTGTGGTATGGTTGGTAGTAGTACCGAAAACTCTTTCCTGACATGAATGATTGACATAATCATCTATATACAAGATCCTAAAGTAGCCCCCACACACACCTAGGTGGAGTTGGCCAATACACAGAAACTGTATTTGTTGGTTGAAATGAATATGGCAAAGTTGTGGTTTTAGTTTAGTATTGATTTCAGGAATTGTTTTATGAATAACTTGGGTATTAAGATATGAAATATAATCCTCTTCAAACATTATAAAGGAAATAGCTCTTTCATACATACAAATATGCACCACAATTTCTCTTGTCTTTCCTGTATAATCTGAGAATTGTGTTTTTAAATAGCAGCTTGCTGACCTTTTTAAATAATTCTTCACATAAGCATTCCATAGTTTTCATTAACCATGAATGCCAGCCCTTCTTTTTTAAAGCTCAGTTCAACACCATATTTGAGACTTGTCTCATCATCACCCTGTTAGCCTAGCTGGGGACGCAGCCAGCCTACTGTAAACCCTAAGTGGGGTGCTATGGATGAGAGTCTAAGACTTTAATTACATGTCATTTGACTCACAACACTCAATTCCGGGAAGGAAAAATGACTCTGTTGTTGTAAAAGACATATTATGTGAGTATCAGTCATTGTAAACCCAAAATGATACTGTATTATAGCAGAGACAACAATGAGAGCTGATTCTGAAAATGTGACCTGCCTGAGAAACTGAATAATAGTGAAAGTTATCAAAATGGAAAGAAGTGTTAATATGAAATCCAGCCTTCTCGGAGAAATTCTTTCCTGGCCTGTTTGGTTTTGCTTTTGTTGCTTGTCATGCATGAATGAAAGTACTGTACTCTCAGGGGAGCAGGAAAGCCTGTGTCGGTTGTTTATTTCCCTAATCCCTCCTCCTTTGTGATTTTTGATGTCAGATCTAAAATGGAAAGCCTGTAAATATAATGATTATCACATGGATAATCACCTGCATTAGGAACCACCCTGCTTCTCTATTCTAACCTTAGCTGTGCTCCACATGTCACATCCACTCTGTGGCGGGATTTTAACCTGACTGCTTCATTAGATTTGTGAAACTCAGTATGAGGCGCCCTGGGGCAGCACAGATGGGGACTTGCTTGTTTTCTTTTCTCACTTTTCCTGTGATGGCACACTAAAAAGTCCCTTTCAATTTAGTATGATCAGTTCACTTGGAATTAACCCTGGTATCTGGAACCGGCCCCCTCTTTTGCCCACCGTCTCCGCCCATTCTTTCTTCCCCGTTTTCTGACATAAAGCCCTTGCTTTCTGTCGCTTCACGCAGCACATCTAAGAACTTAAATTCTGCTTAAAATGTTTACTGGGTCAAACCGTGTCCCTGTGTTATTTTATTTGTTTTGTTGAGGCAGAAAAATAAATGTTGTTCCATTGTGGTAGCTACAGACGCCTTCAGATCAGAGGTTAGCTATGGCAAAGTCTGCAGTCATGTGAGCCAGCTGCCTCCTAAACGGAGCGACTTGGGGCAGCAGCCCAAGATCAAAGGAAGGTGGGAGGAAGTCGGGAGATAAGATCATCCTAAGCCGCAGAACAAGTGCTTAGCTCTTTACTCATAGGGCGCAAACCTGTGTGAGGGGCAGAAAGATAGAAAATTGTCTTGACTTTTCTTAAGTATGTCCTTCCTCAGCCAGAAATATGTCAGTGCTTGGAATTATTTACACATGTGAAAATGTTCTAGGGCCTGGTTTCCTTATAAAATGATCATCTGACATTTAATGTATATTACATTTAGTTCTAGTATACCCTGCCAGATTATAGTTAATATTTTAGGAATATATGAACAAAACTAGATACTAAAAAACAATTTAATCTCAATATGTGGAGTTTTGGTCTTTATCTCTCACTGTGATTTTTGCCCTACAGATTCTTCATTTTAACTCTCTGTAGTCCACAGGCTTTCTTTCATGGCTCTGATGAAGTTCCATGTAAACAGCCTTATAGTCTTAGCAGACGCTCGCAGTTGTCTTTTTATATAGGAGTTAATTTGGTTAATTAAGACAGCTTGGGAAACACTACGTTGATATATTTTGACCCTTTCCCTTGATATTCTAGCCAGCAAACGTTATTGACTTTCGATGTACAAAGCTCGGTTTTAAGTAAATTGTCAAGTGGCTAACCTGGCTTGTTAAGATTGTAATTTGACTTTTTCTTTTTTTTTTCCCCCTCTGGTCTCCAGCTGAGGCCAACTTGGTCAGCCATGTGTTTCTCTAGTGTGTAGCCTAAGGAGTTGTGTTTGCAGCTTACCACTGTCAGTTACCTTCAGTGTTGAGCTGTAATCCTGCATTTTGACCTTCCCAAACCCTCAAAATGATTCTCTAAGTCTATAGGTTATCGATCTGTCGGACCCTAAGTGTACACATATAGGTTCCTTCCCCAGTGTTTTCCACAACGCGTAGGTAGTTCCACATTTGTGCTGAAGACACTGACCGTGCTTTCTACCTTACATGGTTTGGTGCAGCAGTCGTTTTAGTTGAATTGGATCTGCTCACTACTCAGGCTCAAATCCCATCCTTCTATTAATATCTCTTGGCAAAGATAATTTGGGAGGAATGTAAGTTAAGATGTAGAGGCTCTTGACAGTTGTCTGCAATTTTTTTTCACTTTCAAGAGGGAAGAAGAGTTGAAAAGTAATATTGCTTCCATTTTCTATCAGTCCTAAAATTAAAATATATGCACAAGCCTGCTACTAAGAGAGATTTGATTACACAGATTTTTTTTGAGCGGGGGCGGGGGGCATTAGATAACCTGTTAGGAACGTACTGTGTATATAATAGTGTTTACCAGACTGTGCACTTAAGATATTTAAAATATGGAAGAACTTGTGTATTATAGTTGCTTAACCATTTTTAAGATGTTCAACTCTTGTTACCTTCTCGCTTTATAAAAAGGAAAATTGGAGATTGGGACTGTTATTACAAAAATTTTCAAACAAACAACATAGTAGAGATACTGGATTAGAGATATGGCTTAGTGGCATAAGAGCCTGCCTGCCAAGTGCCAGGTCCGGAGTTTGATCCCTGGTACTGCAAAATCAATCAATTAGTAAATAAATAAGTAGGTGGATAGATAGATACATAAAGTAGAGATACTGAACCCCCATATACCATATACATATTTAAGTTAATTTTTTTTTTAATGTTTGCTTTCTTAAACTTTATTTATGTTATGGCCAGTTCAGCCTGCTCTGGGGGTTGGGGCTGGCACAGCATGTGGTGCTGGGGATCGAACTACAGTCCCTGTGGTTGCCTAAGCTTGCCTAAACAGGCACTTTAGACCACTGAGCTATCTCACCGGCCCTCATAGTTAATATTTTGCCAATTTTGCCTCATTTCATTTTTTTACAGTTTTCTAAAATGACTTATGTAGTCTATGGCATTTTATCCTCAGATTTTTAGGATACATCTCTGGAAGTTAAGGGCATTTTATCAAACTGATAATTCTTAATATCATTTAATCTCCATTTTTATTCAGTTCTCTCTGGTTGCCTCCAAAATGGTTTTTATAACTAGTTTGTTTAAAATAGGATCTAATTAAGGTTCATACATGTCTCTTGTTCACTGTCCTCTCCCCATTACATCATTCACATGAACTTGTTCAAGGGACTAAGCTAATTATCCTCTACATGTGCACCTTATAGATCTGACCTTTGCTTTCTCATTGTACTCTGTCTGCCTCCCATCCTGTGTTGGTGATTGCAAATCATTGGACCGAAATGTCTTTTTATTTCTCCTTCCTCAGTCCTGGGAGGGAGCATGAACCCAAGACCTTGCACCTGCTAAAGCAAGTGGCTGTAGCACTTAGCTGTATTCCTGTCCCTGGGTTTTTCTTTTATTTTGAGGCAGGATCTAGATGAGTTGCTGAGGCCAGACTAGAGTTTACCATCTTTTCTTAGCTTCCCAGTTAGCTGCTATACCTGAGTTGAACTAAAGTTTTGATTAATTCATGTTAAGTTTTTCTGTCAGAACACTGTGTAAGTGATGCTGTGAACTTCACAATGCATTATAAGCAGAGGCAGGAACTCTTTGGCGATCCTGCTATTAGCACTGATAAGTGATGGGGCCCATTCCTGGGCTACTGTGATCACAACTTGATCTTTCCCTTGTACAGTGATGCTTTGCTCATGGGACCAGCGTATCATCTGTGGTTCTTTGATTTTGCGGAAAAACCCAGTGTCCCATCATCCTCTCACCCAATGAATTTTAACACCCATTAATGATCCTTATAAATGTGATCATCAGAAATGAAAATGATTTTTTTTTTCTCAGTCTATGCATCCATTAGCAGACATACTGCTCTACAGAAGAGCTCTCTGAGAAGTACTGTTTTAATTAAAAATATAACCACAAGCAAGTTCCTTAGGTTTCAAATAATTGTCTTTCTTTGGTGAGGTCAGAACACCTGAACTTACTGTGGCAGCTACAGTAAAAACATGCACTACATCTTCTTTATTCCAACTTGTGAAGTGTGTTGACATTATGCTGCCTTTTTTTTAATGCCAAGAGGGAAAAAAAAGAAATCTTTTTTGGTGTAAGAATAAAACTGAACTCTGTGGGTATATTGAGATAATTGTGTAAAAAAGAAGACTGTTTGAATGAGTTTCAAAATGGATTATTTCTTCATTACCTAGCACTTTGTAATTAACTGTTCTTTTTTTATTTTTTTCAGGAAGCTGCCACTTTTGCTAGAGAGCAAGGCTTTGAGGTGAGTTAACCCACAATTGCACACTAAACAGATTCTAAAGGTTTTTTCTAGCTGATAATGAAGTTCTTTTGGACAGTGATTGATGTGCTATTATACTCTCAGAGCCTCGCAGCAGTTGCCATGGAAACTTGGCAGTCGTCATGGTTTCTTTGTTCTGCCAGCACAGTGTTATGACGCACTCTGCTAGGTCTGCACCCAACATCGCCTACAGATGTTATTTATTGAATTTTGAAAAGCCTCTTGGGAAGCCAAGAGGTTGGGCATGGTTTCAAGCTGCCTCTGCAGATATGGGGCCTGTCAGTTTGTTCAGTTAAAAAGCTACCTCATTAGCTGCATTACATTTCATAAGGATTCACTGGTAAAGTAGTCGTGGAGCAAGACTAAATAGTGAAATATAATGTCGCTTAAATAATTTCAACCCTATCACATGTAGATTATCATTATGCAAATTAATTTCCAAAAGGTTGTACTTAACAATTGTTAGGAACTGATTAGTTTAAATCCTGCTCATGTGAACTTCCTGTCTGAATCTTTTTTTTTCCTATTCTCCTATTTGCTCTTTATTATTTTTGGAGTTATATATTATATATATATATATAATATTTTTCTGAATACATATATATTTTCTGAAACAAAAAATTGATAATTGACTTTAATTTCCAGGTCTTGATTCTATTTTCTTGATAGAGTCATTATCATGTTATGATTTAACACTCCATGTGGTGGTTGTTGGCAAAATTAAGACAGAGTCAAGACCATGTTTTTATATCTATAATATCCATGTTCCCGTTGATTGTTAGAAAACACCAACTTCAATATGAACCAAGGTTAATTGACAAGGAATTAACTGAGTTGTAAGTCTTTTATAAGGATATTTATAGAGACAGAATGCTTTGTCCTATATGGTAACTTGAAGTATTATAAGACAATAATTTTTAAAAATTTAATGTGACCAGAGCTGAAATAGAGGAGCTTTCCTATCTGCATACTCAGCATCACATACAATCTTAAAAAAGCCGTGATCATGGTTGACTAATACTAGCGAGCTTACTTTGAGTCCCTTAAGGAAAAGATGAATTTGTGATGAAGCTGTTACGTAAATGTACTAAAGGCATAGTCATTGCTGAGCAACAAAGAAACACGTGTATTTTAGTACTTGATAAGCCAAAAACATGTGACTTCTTCACAGAGAAAGACAGTGAGTGTGGGCTTTAGGTATTCTCTCAAGATCTTGTGAAAGAACTATCAAGTGTAGAGAAAAGCTCACTGGCTAGGGAGATAGCTCAGTAGAATAAGCACTTGCCTGGCAAGCTCAAGATCCTGAGTTCAATCCCCGATCTGCAAAAAAAATAAAATAAAATTCTAGGGAAAGCTAATACTCTTTAAAGCCAGGCGTGGTGGCACATGCCTGTAATCCCAGCACTTAAGAGGCTGAGGCAGAAGGATCAGTGTGAGTTCAAAACCAGCCTGCGCTATAAAAGTTAGCTCAAGGCCAGCCTCAACTGCATAGTGAGACCCTGTCTCAAAAGGACAAAAAAAAAAAAGAAAGAAAGAAAGAAAAGAAAAGAAACAAAGCTCACAGGGCCTGCAAGATAGCTCAGCAGACTAAATGCCTGCTTAGGCAAGTACAGAGATGGGGGTTCAATGCCCAGCACTGCGTGCCGCACTGGCCCCGCCTCCAGGGATATGCCATTGGTCACCAAGATCACTATGAGCCCTAGCTGTTTAGCAAGACCCTGTACAGAGAGAGAGAGAGAGAGAGAGAGAGAGAGAGAGAGAGAGAGGAGACTTCACAAATACTGTTTTTAGAAGTTAGTTTTTTGTTTTATTAGAAACTGTAGCTATTAGGGGTTTGCCTTTGGCTTTTATAAACATATGCTAGTGAATATAAAGTTAAATTATATAGAAAAGCAATTTGCTAGAGTTAGGGTTTGTTCATTTAGGTTTTTTTCTGTTGGTTGGGTTGTTTTTTGTATTTTAGGGAAGGGTCTACAGGGTATTCAGGGTCTCACTACTAGATCAAACTCCTAGTGACCCACCTGTTTACAGCCTCCCAAGAGCTGGGATTACAGGTGGGCGCCACCTCGCCCAGTCTCAGTCTTCAGCTCATTGTGCCCCGGGGGCGGGGCCAGCACTGATGACCCGGGGATCGAACCCTGGCCCCTCTACCTGCTTGCAGGCGCTTTAATCCACTGAGCTATTTGTCTGGCCCTGTTCATTTAGTTTTTATATCATTTAATCTTTACTTTGTTACTTCCCAAACTGGCAATCAATGTATAAGACAGAATATAATCAAGGGTATGGTCAGTATAAATATATATATATATATATATATATATATATATATATATATATATATATAGTTTTGTTTTTTTGGTTTTGTGGGTTTTTGTTTTTTTTTTATTTTTGCAGAACAGGGATTGAACTCAGGACCTTGCACTTGCCAGGCAGGCACTTGTGCCCCTGAGATATCTCCCCAGCCCCAAAAATATATGTATTTTTAAGAATATTAGCTAGGTTGGGCTGGGGATTTGGCTCAGCAGTAGAATGCTTGCCTAGTGAGCTGGAATCCCTGGGTGCAGTCCTCAGCACCAAAAACAAAAAACAAGCCTCTCAAAGAATATTAACTAGGTGTAATCCCAGCACTTGGGAGGCTGAGGCAGGAGATGGTGTGAGTTTGAGAATAGCCTGGGCTACAAAACTGAGCTCAAGGCCAGCCTGAACTACATAGTAAGACCCTGTCTCAAAAAGACAAAAAAAAAAAAAAGAAAGAAAGAATATCAGCTAGGCATCGTAGCACACCCCTGTAATCTCAGCACTTGGGAGGCTGAACCAGAGAGATCACCATGTCACCATGATTTTAAGATCAGCCTAGGCTACATAGTGAATTTAAAATAAACCTTAACTACATAGGGAAATATTTTATATATATATATATATATATATATATATATATATATATATAATATTTTTTTCAGCATATTTGAAGAAATACTGCTGTTGCTTTAATATCAATTTTTCTTTTCTATGGCCAGCTCAGCTTGCTCTGGGGATGGGGCTGGTGCAGCATGTAGTGCCGGGCATTGAACTGTGGTCCCTTTAGTTGCCTAAGCTTGCATAAGAAGGTACTTTAGACTGCTGAGCCATCTCATCAGCCTTGTAATATTAAAAAATAATACTCTATTGATACACCAGAACTGTTCACAGGTAAAAGCTTATAAAATATAAATTTATATATTAGATATTTACTGTTACCATAAAAACTTATTTTGAATCTATAGAATAACCAGTTTCACAGATATACAGAAATATAGCATACATCATAACAAATGCCTACCATTCTAGCTCATCCATGTAATTTTTTAAAAAATAATTTAATAAGCCTAATTCATACTTTTATTTGTGCCTTGAGTGCCTCTCTCTGAATATGCCTGGTTTATTTTCAGTTTTAGCACTAACTATTTTTCCTATTTTCTACTATTAACCTTCCCATTAGTTCTTATTTACTAGTTTTAGAATTATTTCTTTTTGCCATCAATCTGCCATAATTGATTATAGCATATAAGCAAAGTAATGATGATTACAATCCCATACCTTATTACCTCCTGGCGTAGCAAAACTGCTCTGTCAGTGATGTTGACAGTGATATGTTCAGTTGGATAGAGCACGTAGTGTCTTGACATGTCCCTTTATGGGTTCCCCAAAACGTTACAGGCATTGCAGGATATATATGAGCCATGAGCAGGATGGCCTCAAGTAAGCATTATTAATAAAACACAGTCTGTGTATAAAGCACTAGAGAAATTTGGTGATTTTATAATGTCATCAAAGTTTCCTTAGTTCATTAAACAGAAATATGAAGCATAGGTTTGGAACTTAGTATTCATAAGGAGTAAAATAAGAATAAATCGCTTTATCTATGGAAGTATATTAATGCTCTTAAGTCTGAGGTAACAAAATTAGACAAAAATCTGCATTTTAAGTCTAAGAACTTTAATACTGTCTCTACATTTGAAGCAAGACTAAAAAGAGAGAAGTGAAGAGATTAAAAGAAAGGAGAAGTATTTTCTTCCTCCCCGCCAGCACAAGTGCCCTGCCTTCATTTTCCCGCTATAAATCCCAGTCAGTTCCCAAGGCCACTGAGTGTTGCCACTAGTGATCTGTCTGCTGACAGACCAGTGTGGTGCTTCTAGAATCAACTGGTGTATTCATCAGGAAATGTCCTCCATGGCATTGTTTATGATATTCTGGTTAGTGCCTCTGCAAATTTTAGATAATCTTTACTTAGAAAAAGAAACTTTAATCTTTAAAACGAATTGGATAATTTTCAGTGAGAAGCAGCAGCTTAGGAGGGCACTGGAGACTGAGATAAAAACTGGAGCGGGCCAGAGCACAAAGCAGAAGAGAGAGAGAGGATTTTATATATATATATATATATATATATATATATATATATATATATATATATATGTGATAGAAAATTGCACAGTGCCTGATTTAAATGACAGACTTGCTAAGAATTTAAAATAACAATTCTTGAGGTAAAAAGTTTCACAAGGCCTTTCATTATTCTGGAAAAATCAGTTCAGACAGCAATGTGTTTTTAAATATGCCTTATCTTGAGCTGGGCCGATTAAAGGTTTGTAAATTTAGAACCTAAATAAAAATAAAGTATTTGAAAAGCATGCTTCATTATGAGGGCTTTTTCAAACTATTGGAAATTGATGTAAATTAAATAAAGTGTGAGGGAAATACCTTCAAAACCTAAATATAGATACTCATTGTCCCTCTAACAGAGAAGATGCCAACTGATGAGGGAAATTCATAGTCTCTGTTACAGTCTTTATTCAGCATTATCCCAAGCATGAAATTTAAATATTCCTTTGGGTCTATAAGATATAATACTCTGCTCAGAGAGGGAACAAAGCAGTCTCTTCCCTTTTCCTACTTCTCCCATAGCTCTAGCTCTTCAGAGGACCCAGTCTGGTCATCTTTCTCTGGCGACAAGGATTCTGTCTGTCCAGTGCAGTATTCATTAGCCATGTGTGGCTATTTAACCCAGATTTCTTGAAGTTAAATGAAATGTAAAGTTCAGATGTGGATGCAGTGCCATGGGTTTGTGGTCCGACCAGGTGAAAGTTAAGGCAGGAGGATCGCTGCAGCACGGGAGTTTGTGGGCAACCTTGGCAGCGGAGCAAGCCTCCACCTCAGAAATGAATAAATGCACTGCAAGCCAGTTCCTAAGGTGACCCAGGCAGATTTCTAAGGCTCTGTGTCCTTCGTGAGTAGCGACTGCTCGATTGGCCAGCATAGGTTAGAACACACTCACCATCCCAAAAAAAGTCTTTTTTTAAAAAATGCATTTAGTATAGGGCCTACAAGGTCTCACTACACAGCTCAGATTCCTAGTGATTCTCCTGCTTTCAGCCTCCCAAGCTGAAATCGCTCCCAAGGGATTACAGGTGTGCCACCACGCCGAGTCTCCAGTTCTGTCTCAGTGCACCCCAGGGGTGAGGCTGGCACAGCAGGACAAGGATTGAAGCAGGTCCCTGAGTGTGCCCAAGCAGGCGCTTTAATCCACTGAGCTATCTGGCCAGCCATCGAGAAGGTATCCTTGATTAGCACTAGAAAGAAAGTCCATAGGAAATAATCAGGAAATACGGATATCCAAAGAATTCTACGGTGATTGTAAGGTTCCTTAGTTCTTTTTTATGACCAGCTCAGCCTGTCCTGGGGATGGGGCTGGCACAGCATGTGGTGCTAGGGATCGAACTGCGGTCCCTGTGGTTGCCTAAGCTTTCCTAAGCAGGTGCTTTGCTAAGCCATCTTACCAGCCCCAGTTCCTTGGTCCTTTACAAATACAAAGATTGGGCTGGTGAGATAGGTCAGCAGTCTAAAGCACCTGCTTAGGCAAGCTTAGGCAATGGCAGGGACTATGGTTCGACCACCGGCACCGCGTGCTGTGGCAGCCCCACCCTCAGGGTGGGCTGAGCCGGCCATAACATAAAAAAAAAAAAAAGCCTTACACAAATACAAAGATTACAACAATGACCTTTGAAAGTTTTCCAAAATACACACTAAGTTAGGTCCTGCTGGCTAGGAGAGTCCACTGCTGCCTTCAGAGGTGACACAGGTGTCCAAAAGAGGATAGTGTTGAAATAGATAGAGATGAACAGATAAGGGAGTCTTCTAATTATCTTTATTTAATTATTAAGTATTTACTGAACGCTTATTGTGTGCTAAACACACTCCAGTGCACCAGAGCAAGGTAGAGATGACCAGCGAGTGTGTTGTGAAAGAGAATACAGGAAGCATTTAGATAAGATGGTCACGGAAGGACTCTCTGGGGACACGAGGTCTGAAAAATAATTATTAATATCTAGCAATGACATAAAAAAGCCAAACAGGAAACAACGCAAAGCCCTCCAAACTAGCAATGGCCACAAAGGCACACTTTTACACGTATAGAATACTTTTGATACTCACATAAACCTGGAGGTAGGCGGGGCATGCATTGCCATTCAGATTCAACAGGAAATAAATGGACTCTATGGCTTATACATCCTCATAGCTAACTGATACTGGCGGCAGAACAGAGATCAGCTCCTGGAGTCTGGTACCCGTTAATGTAAACTCACTGCCTTCTATCTCCTAACACTGGAAGAAGAAATCAGACTTCAAAATGATGTTGGAAAGTGAAAAATATCTTTTTTTTTTTTTTTGTCTTTTTGAGACAGGGTCTCGCTATGCAGTTCAGGCTGACCTTGAGCTCACTTTTGTAGCCCAGGCCAGTCTCAAACTTGCACCGATTCTCTTGCCTCAGCCTCCCAAGTACTGGGATTACAGGCCACCATGCCTGGCTCAAGTGAAAAATATCTTGAAACTCGAAATTGGAGGTAAAATACAAGCCACAATAATTTGAGAAAATTAGCACACCTGAATAAAGATCCCAAGTGGCCTATAAATGTGATGTGAAATGACATAGGATGACCACTCTATGTTGTGTGGTAATAGTGAAAAGCACACCGTCAGGGTTCATAGAAGCTGTGCAGTCTGTGGCTGGCCTGCAGAAGAGCAGTGGGAAGTACTATGGTAGTAGTCAGACTCATCCTGGTTCTATGACTTACGTTTATGGCATTAAGCAAATTATTTAACCTTATAACTGAAGTTTCTTCACCTATAAAATAAGACATAATAATAGTATCTGCTGCCTAGAGTAGTGAATGGATATGTTTGAATGATATGTATGGTATTCATCTGTACAATAGGGATTATTGTAGTACCTACGATTTAGAGAAGTGAGAGTTTCATGACCACTTTAGAGCTTTATGAAGGCTCATACTTCAGATGTATGAGCTTTGTTCTCTCTTTTCATCTTTTTCCTTTCTCATTAGAATTTACAGTTCAAAACTCGATGCTCCCTGGGTGCGGTAGTATACACCTTTATTCCCAGCACTCAGGAGGCTCATGGCAGGAGGATCACAGTGAGTTTGAGACCACCCTGGGCTACATAGTGAGTTCAAGTCCAGCCTGAGCTATATGGTGAGACCCTGTCCACCCCTCAAAAATTGATGCTCTTGGGGCTGGCGAGATGGTTCAGTGGTCTAAAGCGCCTGCTTAGGAAAGCTCAGGCAACTGCAGGGACTGTGGTTCGATCCCCAGCACCACATGCTGCGCCAGCCCCACCACCAGGGCAGGCTGAGCCAGCCACAAAATAAATAAACAAACAAACAAACACAACAAGCAAACAAATAAATAAATAAAATTTTAAAAAAAATTGATGCTCTTTCTAGAAATGTTGAGGCAACACAAGAAATTGACAGTTTAGAGAGTATTAAAATGAGTCGTTAAGAGGAAAGAAATTAGCATCTAAGTTCTTATGCTCTCTGTGCTACATTAAGCACTTTCATTTACCTTATTCTCTTTAATAGCTTTAGTATTAGAAAAGTTGCCAAAATAGGACAGACTTCCTACATACCCTTCATCCACCTTTCTCTCACATGAGTGTCTCCTACGTGACCAAAGTATAATAACCCAACCCAGAAACTTCAGTGCCAAAATCCTAACGGTAGGCTTTATTCTCGTTTCACTTTTCCCTCTTAATTTCTTTGTTCCTCTTCAGAAACTGTCGAAGCCCAGATCATACACTGCATCTATCTGTCCTCCTCCAGTGTGTGACACTGGCACTCTCTGTAGACCATCCCTCACTCAAACTCAGTTTCTCTGGTTTTTTCTCATAGTTAATTCCTCACCAAATTCTGTGTCTTTCTCAGTGCATTATGTCAGGGGGGTAAGCAACAGTCACTACTTATTGCTAGCAATGGTAAGTTTGATGTGTGAGTTGAAGAGATATTTTCTGGCTTGTCCTCTAGGAGGTGAAGACTTTCCCACTGTCATCAATAAATATTTTAGGGGAGATTCTTTAGGGCTTAGCGAACGTCCTATTTTGTCTACTAATTTTAGCATCACTAAAGGCGATGACTGGTTAAGGTGACTCATAGTTACTACTGTTGAGACAAATACCTAACACCCACAAGTTAAAAGAGGAAAGGTTTATTTAGCTCACAATCTGTACAGGTTTTAGTCCACAATCAGCTGACTCCAAGGAGGAGTGACTTGGCAGAGGAGTATCTCAAAGGAGGCACAGTTCCTAGCAGGCAGAAGACAGCAAAAGCAAGCGAGACTGGGCGTGGTGGCACACGCCTGAAAGCCCAGCGCTGGGGAGGGTGAAGAACAAGAGGTTCACTTTGAGTCCAAGCTACATGTGGGACCCTATACCGAATACATAAAATTAAGGAAAAAAAAAAAAAAAGTATGCAAGGGGTCTTGGTGGCTTTTTTCTGCCCCTTTTGTACTCTATCTAGGTACAAGCATTGGGGAAGTACCAAGCCAGTGGTCTGGTTTTGTAATCACATACCCTTAATCCCAGCATTGCACCATGAATCAGTTACACCCTCCAGTCCCAACCACCTCTGGAAAAAGCTCTACCTATGACTGCATGAAGCTTTGCGGGGACATCTAGACACAGGCCATAAGACTGATGTCCATCAGTTTTCTCCACTCTAGCCTTTTATAGTGAATAGATATTTTTCATTGTTGTTAGTTGTTTCTTTCAGACAGAGTCTATGTAGCTCAGGCTTGCCTTGAACTCACTATAACTCAAGATGACCTCAAACTTGCAGGAATCCTTCTGCTTCAGCCTACTGAGTACTGAGATGATAAGCTCACGCTGCTCATAGTATCTGAAAGGGAAGTTTGGTGCTAGGCATTGAACTCAGAGCCTTCGTTTTGTCACTAGGTAGAATTGTAGGATGTTTTATTAACTTGCTCAAGGTCATATAAGTAATAAACCTAGATGTGTCATATGCTTTCTTTAAGTTCCTTGTAGTCTTACTGTTCTGTTGTTATCTGTGAGCTTATGTGTGACAGAGAACAAAGAAGGTGGAGGAGAAATATTTTAAGCCTAGAAATATGTAATTTTGCAGAGATAAAATTGTTTGAGAAAAGTTACTACACCAGGCAACCATCGACTCTGAGTGCACAGTGATTCACCAAGGTGCAGGGAGAGCTTAGGTATGACCAAAGGGATCTCACATCAACTGTGGGCGTGAATGCAAAGGATTAAAGTTGACCTGAATCTGGAAAGAGGCGTTTTCTATTTGCAAAGTTTCAATCTTGAACTGCCATTTTTCTAAGATCTAATTTGAAACAAGTTTCTTTGATTAAAGGGGCCAGCCAAATAGCTCAGTGAATTAAAGCGTTTGCAAGCAGGTGCAGTCTGGGCCAGGGGTTCAATCCCTAGACCTGCTGGAACATGCTGAGATGTCAGTTGAAACTGGGCATGATGGTGCAGTCCTATAATCCTAGGTCTTGGGAGGCTATAAATAGGTGGATCACTACGAGTCTGATCTAGTAGTGAGACCCTGAACTCTCTGTAGACACTGTAGAAAATACAAAAAAAAAAAAAGTTTATTTTGATTAAATAACCAAACTCCCATAACTAACTCTATCTGCCACAAGGTTGGTGGCAAGCAATCATGGAATTATATTTGTAATTTATTCCCTATACCACCTTGAAGAACACAGCCTTAAAAAAAAAAAAAAAAAAAAGTCCTAGCCAGGCACAGTAATGCATGTCTGTAGTCCCAGCTACTCAAGAGGATGATATAGGAGAATCACATGAACTCCAAGATGAGCTGAGGCACAGGACAGAATGTTAAGGCGCAGGAGGCAGCTCAGGGACAGTGCCTGGCTACCATGCGCAAAGAAAGCCGTGGGCCCATTACCTTGTACTGCAGAAGACAAAACAAAGCACCCAAAACTGTATTACGTGCACAAGATTCTGCTCCTAGGATGATAAAGTGAATCTGTCTGCCTCTTGTCTTTATTAAATATGAACTATATTGGATCAGCAGAGCTCCTATAATAGTATATTTGTACTAAGGAGTCTGGGAGACTCTACATGATATACATGAGTCATGTGAAATAAATATGTAAATATATTTAACAAAGTGAAGACATCATTATTATGCAGTAGTTTTGGTCCTTTCAGCTATTACTAATCATTTGTAATAGTCTATCTCTAAAACTTTAGGGAATTTCTTTTCTCAGCGGAGTTCAAACTCTTAGTTCTGTTGTGAAATAAGCAACTCGGCCAGGTGTGGAGGTGCACGCCTATAGTCCCCACACTCAGGAGACTGAGGCAGAAGGATCATATGAGACCCTGTCTCAAAAAGCCAAGACATACTGTAAGTGAAAAAATAAACAACTTGCCAGGCGTGGTAGTACACGCCTGTAATACCAGCACTTAGGAGGCTGAGGCAGGAGGATCAATGTGAGTTCAAGACCAGCCTGGGCTACAGAAAGTGAGCTCGAAGCCAGCCTGAACTGCATAGCAAGACCCTGTCTCAAAAAGCAACTGAAAGCAAAATAGTCACCATGTTTGAAAGGTCACCAACACTTACTCAATAAGTGCCTGTTCTTTGTAGAAACAACAGTCCAGCAGAAGTCATCATCATGATGGGTACATGAGCTTCATATATTTTCTGGAATTTCTTAGCAATTTAGTGAGGAAACGAGTCTTTCACTGGAGATTACCATGTCTTTACAAATGTCATACTTAAAACAAAAGTCATACTTGTTGGATGTGGGGTCACACTCCTGTAATCCCAGCACTTGGGAAGCTGAGGCAGGAGGATTGCCACAAGTTCAAACTCAGCCTGGGCTTCATAGTGAGTTCAGGGCCAGCCTGAACTGCAAAGCAAGACCATCAAAAAAAATATAAAACCAGACTGGGTGTGGTGGCATGCACCTGTAATCCCAGCGCTTGAGATGCTGAAAACAGGAGGATCACTACAAGTCCGATCTGTGTAGGGAGACCCTGTAGACCCTGTATTAAATATTAAAAAAAGAAAAAGGAATAAAAATGGCATACTTTCTAATGTTGCTTGAAGCTAAGAGGCCATTAAGACTTCTCCATTTTGTTTACCTGAATTTTTCTCTCCTATATTTCCTTCATTTGTGACACTTATATTTTCCTGTGTTTCTTTCTCCATAACTGTTAGAAACTTTGCACAGAGACTCAGAATGCAAGCAAGGATTTCTAAGTCATTAACATGGATGAAAACATGGTGGTTCTGTTTGTTTGCTGTTTTGGAATTTGGGGTGTTTTTTAACTTTTTGAGACAGGGTGTTGCCATGCAGCTTATGCTGGCGTTGAGCTGACTTTGTAGCTTGGGCTGGTCTCAAGCTCAACAGTGATCCTGCCTTGGCCCGCAGAGTGCTGGGACTGCAAGTGTGCACCATCACACCTGGCTTTAAAAATATGGTTTTAAAACTAGGGGTTAGTTTTTGTTTTTTGTTTTGTTTTGTTTTTTTGTGGCACTAGGGATTGAACTCAGGATCCTGCGCTTGCCAGGCAAGCGCTTATTCTACTGAGCTATCTCCCCGGCCCAAAGGTTGAGACAGATTTTTTTTTTTTTTGGCTGGCTCAGGCTGCCTTACAAGTGGATCTGGGGGTCACACCGCTCATCCCTGTGCCTGACTGGTATTGCAGGCCCAAGTGCTTAAACCACTGAGCTATCCCTAAAGCCCCCTTAGGGTTTAGTTTTAAGTCAGAGGGCTTATGATGTAAAGCAAAATGGCCTACATGGTATAAAAATAGAATAAAATGAGTTTTAGGATTCTTTTCTCTAATTCCTTGACATGTACTATAGGAATTTTGATCAAGATTGCATAAAATCTGTAGAGTAATTTTGGAGGTACTTGCATTTCATTATACTGGCTCTTCCTACCCAAGAACAAGGGGTATCTTTTCATTCCTCTTCGGTGTCCTTTTCCAGGGTACTATAGTTTTTCAGTGTAGAGATCTTTTTCTTCCTTCACTAGGTTGATGTGTAGGTATTTTATTTTTGGTGATGCTATTGTAAAGTGTGTGGTTTCCCTGATTTCTCTCTCAGTGAGTTTGGTGCTGGGCCTGCGGACTGGAGCACTTGTTTAAGCGTCTGCTCAGGCAAATGCAGTCAGGCCCAGGGGACCTGGGTTCCATCCCCAGCTCCACTACTGAAACCTGACATGCCCTGAGGGCATCCTCAGCAAACCAAAAAAAAAAAGACCTTCTCAGTGAGTTTGTTATTTGCATACAAGAATGCTATTGATTTTTTGAGTGCTGACTTTGTATCCAGCTATGCTACTGAATTCAGTTATTAAATCTGGAAGGCTTTTGGTGAAGTTTTGGGAGTGTTCTACTTGAGCATCATATCACCTGCAAATAATGATAATTTAACTTCTTCCTTTCATTTCTTTCTCTTGTTTCTTCTTAATTGCTCTAGCTAAAGTTTCCAGGACTATATTGAATAAGAGAGGTAACATCCTGTTCCTATTGTGCTGTCCTTGACTAGATCTCTACCTTTCACCATGCATTAAACTAACATTGAAATAGGTCAAAGATGTAACTATTAAAACTGAAACACTATATCTGCTGGAAGATAGAATATGTGGAACTCTTGAAGGCATTGGTGTAGGCAAAGGCTTTATGACTAAAACCCCAGTCACACAGCAAATACAACAAAGTGTCAACTGGGATCTCCTATTGTTAAAAAGCTTTTACATAGTAAGATAAACCAGCCAGAGCATGAAGAGACAGCCCACAGTTCAGGAAAAAATTTAGGCAGCTGTTCCTCAGACAAAGGACTCATATCTAGAATATATTAAAAGCTAAAAGAAACAGACCCCACATATACGCCAAATGTAAAGACCCAATCCAGAACTGGGCATCTGAAATGAATAGACACTTCACAGATGAAGAAGTAGAAATGGAGATAGATAGATGACAAAAAAAATGTTCAACATCAGTAGTCATTCGAAAGATGCAAATTAACTCTGAGATTCTGTCTCACCCCAGAAACAATGGCTATTATCAGAAATCAACCAGTAACAAATGCTGGCCGGGAAGTGGGGGGAAAAAGGAATCTTTCTCCACCTTTGGTGGAAGAGTAAACTGGTGCAACCACTGTGGAAGTCAGTGTGGAGATTGTGCAAAGAGCTAAAACTAGAAGTTCCATTCGACCCAGGAATTCCCCCTCTTGGTAGATTCCCAAAACAATTAATAGCATCACACCACAGCGATATACGCATACCTGTGTATACAGTGGCACAGTTTGCAATAGCTGAATCGTGGAAACAGCTAGATGCCCATCAACTGATGAATGGATAATACAGATAGGGAAGTTGTTGTTGTTGTCGTTTTTTGTTTTGTTTTTTAATATAATAGAGTACTGCTCTGCCATAAAGAAGTATAAGCTTGAGACATTTCTAGGTAAATGGATGCACTTTGAGACCATACTCTTGCACAAAATAAATCAGATACACATGTGCAAAGACTGCATTGTTTCTGTGGTATGAAAAACTGAAAGTGTAATTAAAGACCAAAATGCATAATTGATATTTGAGAAATGGGAAGAAAATGTTCAAGTGGGGAGAAAAAGCGGGGAAGGAACTCTCTGAACCAAAAAAGAAATGAAGATAGAAGGGAAAAAGTGGAAACAAAGATTCTGTAAGTAAGAAGAGAAAAAGGGTTGAAAGGAAGGGAGGGGAACAGCAAAGAAGAATCGAGATTTATCATGTATACATCAAAGTTCCTGTGGTGAATGTGATCACTCTGTGTATCTAAAATGTACCAATAAATAAAGCAGTAAAAGCTGGATGTGGTGGCGCATGCCTCTAATCCCAGCACTTGGGAGGCTGAGGCAGGAGCGTGAGCTCAGGGCCACCCTGAGCTGCGTATGCATAGTGAGAGTCTCAAGGACCACCTCCCCCAAAAAGAAGCAGTAAAACAAGATAAAAATAGAAGCAAAGTTTTGAGAATTAGTTAGTAAGTTTTAAACATTCTTTTTCTTAATTCTTTAGGAAATGGTTAACATTTTCTTTCTCTCATTCAGTCCTTTGAAAAGTTTTAAATTATAGCAATGTGACTTCCAAAGTTAGCATAGTGTTTCTCTGTAAACCTATAAAATAAATAATCCTCTTTTAAAATAAATTTCTCTCTCATTGGAAGCTTGAAAACTTGCCAATACTAAGGAATTATTGTTCATTTTTTAACTATATTGTATTATGTGGTTAAGTCATTACCTCTCAGAAATATGAAATGAGGGCCAGCCAAATAGCTCAGCAGATTAAGGCACCTGCAAATAGGTGAAGGGGCCGAGGGGTTTGATCTCAGGGCTTGCCATGCTGGCCCCACCCTCGGGCGCACTGAGATGGCAATTGAGAGTGGACATGGTGGTGCCCAGCTCTTGAGAGGCTGTAAACAGGTGGACCACTACCAGTCCAATCTAGTAGTAAGACCCTGAACACCCTATAGACCCTTCTCTAAAATAAAAAAAGAAATACAAAACACTGTAGAATCTAAGATTTGTTCTAGAATAATATGAAAGACAAGATGGTAAAGACGCAGATGGTGCGCCGCCCTCCTGAACGTGAAGTCTTCGCAGTTGCTGACGGGTTCCTTGGAAGTCATCGTGGCATGGCTTACTGTTGTACGTGGCTCAGTGGTTCTTGGATGTGCTCTAGTAGATCCTGAGGTCCCATCTGAGGCACGATTGTTGATCTTCTGATGAAGTTTGGTTTTATTCCACTGGTTCTGAGTATTTTTTCTCCTTTAATAGACTAAAGACATTAAAGAGATAGCCCGAAAGGCGCAAGCTCTGCCAAAGGTGAACTCAAAGCGGGCCCGGGTCGTAGTCTTCACCCAAGGGAGAGAAGACACCATCATGGCAACAGGTACTGTGGGACGTGTGTCACCGTGTGGGATGACAGGGATTTATCACTGATCACAGAATTCTGGGCTCTTTTATGATGTATTCATGGCAGTGTGCCCTGTATCTCAGTGGAAAGGATTTCATTTTCAGAAACGATAATTTGGTAACAATTCAATCAAAGTCACATTGGTCCAGTTATTCTCCTTTAATATTTCAGAGATTTTGTTAGTCCAGAAATATTCTTTCTTTTTTTTTTTTTTTTTTTTTTGTGGGACCAGGGTTCGAACTCACAACCTTGCACTTGTTAGGCAGGCACTTGTGCCACGGAGCTATCTCCCCAGCCCCTGGAAATGTCTTTTCTTAACAAAAGAATACATTTTACTTATTAAATACTAGGAGAAGCCAGATGTAGTGGTGCATACCTGTAATCCCAGCACTCAGGAGGCTGAGTCAGAAGGATTATTCCAAGTTCAAGACCAGCCTGGGCTACAAAGTGAGATCAAGGACAGTCTGCGCTACATAGCAAGATCCTATCTCAAAAGCATAAAAAATAAAATTAAACAAAACAAACAAACAAGGGTCAACCAGATAGCTCAGCAGACTAAAGCACCTGCTTAACCAGAGCACAGTGACTAGAGTTTGATCCCCGGCCTACAGTGCTGGTCCTGCCCCTGGGCATGCCTAGCTGGTGATTGAGACTGGGCATGGTGGCGCATGCCTATAATCCCAGTGCTTAAGAGTTAACAGGAAAATCACTACATGTCCAGTCTACTTAGTGAGACCTCATAGATCCTGTATCATATACATTAAAAAAGAAAAAAAACTAGGAGAATAAAATAAACTTAATAAACTTACACAATTATGAATAATTATGTAGAAATACTAGTTCCTTAGATTTTCTTTCAAAAGACCAAAACCTCATTTCTGTTCTATTCAGTTGTCCATTTTATAGCACTGATAGAAATAGGAATTTCATCCAATAAGAAAACATGTTATTGGTTGAAATGATTAATTTGTCGGGTTTGGTGGTGCATACCTGCAATCCCAGCACCTGGGAGGCTGAGACAGAAGGATCAATGTGAGTTTGAAACCAGCCTGGGCTACAAAAGTGAGCTCAACTGTATAGTGAGACCCTGTCTCAAAAAAAAAAAAAAAAAAAAAGATTAATGTCAATATATTATTAAAGCCAAAATATAAATCTTTGCGTTTCCTCTGAACCATCCAGATTCAAACCAGTTAATGATTATTGTGAACAGTAACAGTTACTGCATATGTAATCAGTACTCAGCTAAACATTAAACATTTAGCTATCTAATTAGGAAGTCTGCCACTCCTCTAATTCCAGTACTCAAGAGGCTGAGGCAGTAGAATTGCTGGGAGCTCAAGGCCAGCCTAGGCTACATATTGAGATCCAATCTCAAAAAGAAAAAAAAAAAATTTAACTAGGAAATAACAATTAATGCTCATAAAATATGAGTATAAAGTATAATTATACTTATTTGTTGATATAAACTACATGAAGGTTTATCAACTCAAAAGAAACAGATCAATAAAGTTGGAAGAAATATGTTAGAGAGGGCTGGAGAGATAGCTCAGTGGCATAAGCACCTGCCTGCAAATGCAAGGTACTGAGTTTGATCCCTCCTGGTACCAAAAAAGAAAAAGAAAAAATAAAAAAAAATGTTATAGTGAATATGAACTAAATTCTTGGTGAACTAAATATGTAAAACCTGAAAAAGATCAAAGTTTAAAGTGCTGTCCAATTTGAGGGCCAAGGGACCCTAGATACAATTCACTGCAATTTTTTTGTTGTTGTTGTTGTAGAATTGTTAAAGGCACGATTCAGAGATTTGATTCAATATAATTCAATGAGGGAAGTGGGCATATCGATGAAATGAGACTGACTGATCAGAGTTTATTGTTGAACTGGGCCAATAGATGTGTTCAGGGTGATTATGCTGTTATGTCCACTTGTGCGTGTTTCAAAAGAAAAAAATGTGCATTTTTTCAAAGAAGACTGAAAGATGGTAAGTGGCTTTCCAAAGATAAACCGATATCCTTTCTAAGCCTTGAATTGTAGGAGGGATTTAAAGAAAGGCAGGCAGTCCAGTCCAAGAGGATCATGTAAGCAGAGGCACCAAGTGCATAATCTTATATGGTGGCAGGAAAAGCCATGGTGTTAATTTGCGTGAGAGAAAAGAAACAAACCATGAAAAGATAGCACCACGTTGATAAACTGTCTGGACTGCTGTTGGCCATCACGTGACCTACTCCTGTGTTAAAGTGAACAGTTTGGAAAAGTGAAATGCATGCCGACTTTTCCTAGGAAGAATAATATTACCTTCAGGTT